>PVIU01002186.1:0-180854 GCA_004026605.1 Ondatra zibethicus | reverse complement strand
GAGATTTCCTTCTAGTATTTTGTGTAGGGCTGGGTTTGTGGTTAGGTATTGGTGAAATCTAGATTTGTCATGGAATATCTTGTTTTGTCCTTCTATGGTGATCGAAAGTTTTGCTGGGTATAGTAGCCTGGGCTGGCATCCATGGTCTCTCAATTTCTGCATAATGTTTGACCATGACCTTCTGGCTTTCATTGTCTCCCCTGAGAAGTCAGGTGTAATTCTGATAGGTCTACCTTTATATGTTACTTGTCCTTTTTCCTTTGCAGCTCTTAATATTCTTTCTTTACTCTGTATGTTTAGTGTTTTGATTATTATGTGGCGAGAGGACTTCTTTTTAGATCCAGTCTATTTGGTGTTCTGTAAGCTTCTTGTATTTTCATAGGCATGTCTTTCTTTAGGTAGGGAAAGTTTTCTTCTATGATTTTGTTAAATATATTTTCTGTGCCCTTGAGTTGACTTTCTTCTCCTTCTTCTATACCTATTATTCTAAGATTTGGCCTTTTTATGTTGTCCCATATTTCCTGAATATTTTGGGTTAGTCTTTTGTTAGATTTAATGTTTTCTTTAACCGACAAGTCTATTTCCTCTATTTTATCTTCTGCACTTGAGATTCTCTCTTCCATTTCTTGTATTCTGTTGTTTGTGCTTGCGTTTGTGGTTCCTGTTCTTTTCCTCATGATTTCTGTTTTTATAATTCCTTCTGCTTGTGTTTTCTTTATTTTTTCTATCTCAGTTTTCAAGACCTGAATAGTTTCTGTTATATGTTTGAGTGCTTTTTCTTGGTTTTCTTTAAGTGATTTGGTGATATCTTCCAATTTTTTGTGTTTTTTCTTCCATTTCTTTAAGGTAACTTCTCAATTCATCTTTAATAATTTCAGATATTCTCTTGTGGTTATTTTTTAGATCATTTTCTTCTGGGTCATCCATATTTGGTTGTTCCGGGCTTACTTTTGTAGGGTCTTTGGGTTTCACTGGTATTGTGTTGTTCTTTGTGGTGTAGCTTGTGATCCTACCTTTTCTTCTCATCTTTTCCCCTAATAGGTGTGGATGGTGGTGTCTAAGATTCTGTTGAATAATTTCCTATGTGTCAGTAGATCAAAAGCTAAGATGGTTTTCCTAGTGGTACAGTCAGTGTCCCAGTTCGAGTTACTTCGTTGGTTATTCCTGTTCCTGGAGGTAGCTCAGTGTTTCCGTATTTTGATCTGCTCTCTTGGAGTTTGCTGTCTCAAGCCTACTTTGGTCTAGGCTGCTGGCTTTGATCTGTTTCTGTAAATCTTGGTCTGGATCTCCTCTTGTGGATATCCCTGGTTTGGAGTTAGACCTGTTCTGGTGGAGATCGCTGGCTCTGGATCTGGTTTCTGGGTCAATCCTGATCGGCTCGAGTCCCGGGACCGGGTTGACTCCTATCTTCTGCTCCTGGTGGAGCCGTTCTCTCCTTGTCCTGGGTAACTGGTTCAGTCCCACTCCGGTTCCGGTGGAGTTCACGGGGTCTGAGTCAGGTTGTTGGTTCAGTGTCCCAGGACTGGGTTGGCTCCCAGGGCTGGATTTGCTCCTGGCTTCTGCCTCAGGTGGAGCTTGTTTCCCGGCTCTCTTTGTCCTAGGAGTCTCGATCAATTCCACTCCTGTGGGATTTGTTGCCCAAGGTGGAGTTCCTTGCCTCCGGGCAATTACTAGCTTTGACCTGTAACTGTAAGTCCTAGGCTGGGTTCCCTCCTGCAGAAGCCCCTGGGTTGGAGTTGGGCCTGGAAAGGTTTCCGGTTCCGGTCTACTGCCTGGGAGGTTCTAGACTCGGGTGTGCCCGAACCAGCAGGGGACCTGCTTGCTTCCTCAGAGGTCTCAGACTCACACTGGGACCCACAAGGGTTACAGGTTCCTGCCTCTTCCCTTTGATGTCTCAAACCAATGCCCAAACCCACAGGGGACCTGGCTCAAGTCTACTCTCTCTGGGGACCCAGATTCGCACCTGGCCCCGTCGAGATCTCTGGTTCCTGCTTATTCCCCGGAGGACCAGCCTCACTCAAGCCCAGGCTGACAGAGGTCCTGGCCCGGCCTAGTTCCTGGGTGGTCCTAGACTCTCATCCAGGCCCGCGGGGGTGTTGGCCTATATCCAGTCCCTTGAAGGTCCCAGATTCACATCCAGACCCTCAGCAGTCTCTGTCTCTGGCTGACTCGCTCAGTGGTTATTCCCTTGTACCTGTTCCGGTGGAGATCGCTGGCTCTGGATCTGGTCGCTGGGTCAATCCTGATCTGCTCGAGTCCCGGGACCAGGTTGACTCCTATTTTCTGCTTCTGGTGGAGCCTGTTCTCTCCTTGTCCTGGGTAACTGGTTCAGTCCCACTCCGGTTCCAGTGGAGGTCGCGGGGTCTGTTCCGGTGGAGATTGGTGGCTCTGGATCTGGTCGCTGGGTCAATCCTGATCCGCTCGAGTCCCGGGACCGGGTTGACTCCTATCTTCTGCTCCTGGTAGAGCCCGTTCTCTCCTTGTCCTGGGTAACTCCAATTATAATTTTTTAAAGAAGAACTAAGACATAAGTATGTCTGGCTTCACTACATAATGTTCAAAGTGTGGGCCTGGAAAAGAGCAAATTTAAAATGTGTGATAGAAAGGTGTAACAAGAGGGCCTGCTTGTGGGGGTTTCTGTCCTCCCACCAGGTCCCACAGTCATTAGGTCCCAAAGAAAATCACACAAAGGTCTCCATAAGTTATAAGCTGATTGGCCCATTAGCTCAGGCTTTGTATTAGCTCTTATAATGTATATTAACCTATTATCCTTATCTATGTTAGCCACATGGCTCAGTACCTTTTTCAGTGGGGTTAGGTCACATCCTGCTTCTTCCGTAGTCTGGGAAGGACTGGTGAGAAAGCTTCCTGCTTCCCAGAATTCTCCTATTCTCCTTGCTCTGCCTCTACTTCCTGTCTGGTTGTCCCACCTATACATCCTGGCTAATGGCCAATCAGCGTTTATTTAAATCATGATTGACAGAATACAGACAATTCTCCTGCACCAGAAAGGCAAAAAGATTTTTGTTCAGAAGTGTGCCCAGTGTTTCACTGTGGAACAGGGAGGCAAGTGCGTCACTGGACCAAATCTCCATGGTCTCTGGGTGGAAGAAGGGTCAGGCCTCTGGACTCTCTGACAGAGAAACTAACAAGGCATCACTGGGGGAGGGGACATGCTGATAGAGAATCCCAAAAGTCACATCTCTAGAACAAAAATGGTCTTTGATGGGATTAAGGATGGAGAAAGAGCAGCTGACAGTCTACCTTGGAAAGGCTGCTAGTGAGTAATAGTGTCTGTCTTACTTATTACAAAATAAACCTTCCACAGCTTTAGTGTGAACCATGATTTAATTCATACACAAGAATTCAAATCATGGATGCCTAGCAATGTTTTTGTGGGACAGTTCCAATTTCAGTAAAACTGGCTTACCGAATTGAGAAGACCTTTGTACGACAACGGTTCTGGTTTGCGGGCACTGTCACCACTCTCCTTGCTCCCAACTCTAGTCTGTTTATTAGGTGTTAATATTTCCAGGTGCACTGTAGGTAGCAGTGTACCTCACTAACCTTTGCCACAATCTGAATGTCAGCTGCTTCCACTAAGTCATTAAAGCTACTTTCCTGCCCCTTGGAGACCCCAAGACAGTGTTTACCTCTCCCTTCCTCCCTCCCTCCCTCTCTCTCTCCTGCCTGCTACAGTGCCTGAAGCCACCATTAAAAAAAAAAACAGCAAATATATCACTCACTAGGCTTCCAGATAGTTCTTTTTAAATTTATTTTGAAGAGTTCTATACCCTTTGTTTGATATCATACATAAGCCAAACCAAACTGCCTTTCAGTAGAAAAAGGCAACATCCTTTAACATAGGGGATTCTAATTAATTAGTATTGTCAAGAATAGATAGTTGTTTCCAGATGTTTAACCATCACCTATAATGGTACAAAACCCACAAGTTCAAACACAGATGTCTTCTGCTTGGTTCTGAAAGACTGAGAGAATTTTCCCAGTGTTTAAATATTCATATACCCAGTTTTATACCTAAGTATAAAACTATTCAGCAAGCTTTGAGGTGGTTTGTTGCCAAATATTAATTGAAGATAAATTACATTCATTTGTGTGGAATATTTGTTTAATGGTGTAAAGACATGTTACATTCTTTTATGCTGCGTTTGTTTAACTTTGTGAAGCTGTGCTATTTTGACTGCCTAAAACACCTGATTGGTCTAGTAAATAACTGAACTGCCAATAGCTAGCCAGGTGGGGTTGCCAGGCAAAGAAAATAAACAGGAGAAGAACGTAAGAGAAGGAGGAAAAAGGAGCAAGAAAAGGAGGAGAGGAGGATGCTAGGAGCCAACCACCCAGCCACCCAGCCAGCCATGGAATAAGAAAGAAAAGATCATAGAGAAAGGTGAAGTGTAAATGGAGACTGCTTGTTTGTTCCCAGCCACCCAGACCTGAATAATCACACAGAAACTATGCTGATTATAACACAGCTTGATCTATTAGCACAGGCTTCTTATTAACTAACTCTTATACCTTAAATTAGCCCATTTTTATTATTCTGTGTGTCACCACGAGGCTGTGGCTTACTGGAAAGTTTCCGGGTGTCTGTCTCCTTTGGCAGCTACATGATGCCTCCTTGACTCCACCTTATATATACTCTCTCTATATATCTCTTCTAGCTTGGCTATAGTCTGCCCTGCCATAGGCCAAAGCAGCTTTATTCATCAAAAATAAAAGCAATGCATATACAGAAGGACACTGCACATCAGTAAAAGCCCAGAGGCAAAAGGTAGATGGGTTAATTTAAGAAAAGCTGGGTAGAGACAAGCCAAGCTAAGGCCTGGAATAAGAAAGAATAAGACTCTGTGTGATTATCTGGGAGCTGGGTGGTGGGCTCCCAACAAGTAAAAAAAAAAAAAAAAAACAGAAAACAAACCAACAACAGTGGCACCATCATCTTCGTGGAAAGTTGACCATTACTGATTAAATCCATCTTGTCTCGAGCAAGGAAAACAGTGGCAGTACTTGCTTTTAGGAAATAGAAGGTACCAGGGAACCTCCTTCATTTTTTTCAATTAATCAGGAGCCTTCCATGGACAACTGCCCACAGCCTAGCAGTCAAGCTCTAGGGTTTCACCTCAAACTGCCTTGATGGTTTTTCTTGTTCTACTTACACTTGACTACTTTCCTGCCATTAAAACAGGTTACTTTTCTTTGAACTTGGGATCTCACAGATGAATACAAAAACTCACTGCACCACCTCACCGCACCAGCCCTTCATCCCTTCTGATGATACCAGCTTACTGCCCAGCCCCTACATCCCTTCTGACATCAGCTCACTGCACCAGCCCTTCATCCCTTCTGACATCAGCTCACTGCACCAGCCCTTCATCCCTTCTGACACCAGCTCACTGTACCAGCCCTTCATCCCTTCTGATGATACCAGCTCACTGCACCTGCCCTTCATCCCTTCTGACATCAGCTCACTGCACCAGCCCTTCATCCCTTCTGACATCAGCTCACTGCACCTGCCCCTACATCCCTTCTGACACCAGCTCACTGCACCTGCCCCTACATCCCTTCTGAAGATACCAGCTCACTGCACCAGCCTTTCATCCCTTCTGACATCAGCTCACTGCACCAGCCCTTCATCCCTTCTGATGTCAGCTCACTGCACCAGCCCTTCATCCCTTCTGATGCCAGCTCACTGCACCTGCCCTTCATCCCTTCTGACGCCAGCTCACTGCACCAGCCCTTCATCCCTTCTGACATCAGCTCACTGCACCAGCCTTCATCCCTTCTGACATCAGCTCACTGCACCAGCCCTTCATCCCCCTTCTGACGCCAGCTCACTGCACCTGCCCCTACATCCCTTCTGAAGATACCAGCTCACTGCACCAGCCCCTACATCCCTTCTGACATCAGCTCACTGCACCAGCCCTTCATCCCTTCTGACGCCAGCTCACTGCACCAGCCCTTCATCCCTTCTGACGCCAGCTCACTGCACCAGCCCTTCATCCCTTCTGATGCCAGCTCACTGCACCAGCCCTTCATCCCTTCTGATACCAGCTCACTGCACCTGCCCTTCATCCCTTCTGATGTCAGCTCACTGCACCAGCCCTTCAACCCTTCTGATGCCAGCTCACCGCATCAGCCCTTCAACCTTTCTGATGCCAGCTCACTGCACCAGCCCTTCATCCCTTCAATGATACCAGCTCACTGCACCAGCCTTCATCCCTTCTGACATCAGCTCACTGCACCAGCCCTTCAACCTTTCTGATGTCAGCTTGCCGCACCAGCCTTTCATCCCCTCTGACGTCAACTCACTGCACTAAGCCTTCAAATTTGAGTACTCCCTCTAGCCACATCAATCATTCTCCTTGCAGTGGAAACTGTAGTTGGTTGTATGAGCACCCTTATCCTCTGAGATTACAAACCTGTGTATCACTGTCTTTGTGTTCTCATAGCACTTTCTGTGTGAGATTCTGTAACTATTACATGACTGGGATGTTTATTGAGGATCTGTTTCAGGAAAGCTCACTGATAGGCACTGTCAAAAATATATACAACGAGAGAAAGGTGACAGGGACACACATGTATGCACTGTTAGAACCTCTGAGAAATAATCTGGGAATCGTGGAGAATGGCCATCCTACGAGGAAGGTAACAGCAGAAGTGCTTCAGTAAGAAGAAAGAAAATGAGGAAGAAAGAAAAGTCACTTTGGTAACAGAGGGAGACTCCAGAGTTTGATTCAGAGGCTCAGTCCCAAGTGGAGTTGGGATGCTCTTGTAGCCATGGCCCAAGACAAAGAGAGAGCCTCCAGTTTCTCACTGTATCTTCAGTAAAAGGTAAAGAGAAGAAGAGAGAGGGAAGAGAGGAGAGAGAGAGAGAGAAAGAGAGAGAGAGAGAGAGAGAGAGAGAGAGAGAGAGAGAGAGAGCGCACTACACAGGCTGGGGTGCAGTGCTGTGAAATCCTCATGTTCCAGCACATGACTAAAGCAGTGGCAAGAAGACTTTTAAAAAAGACTCTGCCTGGGGCTGGAGAGATGGCTGGGCGGTAAAGAGCACTTGTTGCTGTTGTAGCAAATCTGAGCTCAGTTCCCAGCATCTATGCTGGGCAGCTCACAACCACCTGTAACTCCCAGCTCCAAGTAATCTAGACCCTCTTCTGAATTCTGCAGGCATTGAACTCATATGGCATATAGACCCCACGACCACCACCACACAAACACACAAATAAAATCTAAGAAAATTAAGACACCTGTTGAGTCAGTACCTAGGTGATTGCGGAGACAAAGGTCCCTCTGTGTAGAGTCTGGGAACCCAGAGCAAGTCTCTTGGGACATACTTGAGGATAGGCCTACAGAATATCTCTAGCTAGAGGGGGAAGCTCTGAGTCAGAACCTCCCAGTACCCTACACGATGGAAATCTCATCTGAGCTCTATGTTGGAGCCGAGCAGCCAGAGTTAAGCACAATACCGATACACATGTCATTACTGACAGAGAAACAGGCGTGGCTCCTCTGCCCAGACCAGGACTTGTATACAGACTCCACTCCACACGCTTCTCTTTGTTCACACTTCCATTTCCCTTCTTTAACATCTTACTTAAACTCAGTGGGCCAACTTTCCCCTTCTTTTTTTCTGAGATAGGCTTTTCTGTAGCTTTGGAGCCTGTCCTGGAACTCGCTCTGTAGCCCAGGCTGGCCTGGAACTCACAGAGATCCGCCTGCCTCTGCCTTCCGAGTGCTGGGATTAAAGGCGTGTGCCACTACTCCCCTTCCTTTTTTAAAGACTTTCCAAAACCATGTGAATGGGCCTTTGCCTCCACCACTGAGTTCTGGGTTGTCTGATTATGTCTCCTTTCATTCTGCTCGTAGCTGGAGCTGCCATCTTGTCTCCTTTAATCTTTACTCTTCCCCCTTTACTGTTCTGTTTCTCCATTGCTGTGATACTGCAATCACTGGTTTACCATACTCATTTCCTTCTCATTCCTACCCTTAGTGACTTATATCTTCACACACACCATAATATTCTTGCTCTCTTACTTCCTCAAAATCACTGGAGTTGAAAGGATGTTTTTGCTGCCTGAGACTCTATTTTCATAGTGGATTTGTCCATCAGCTGTGGATGGCATTCTAGTGATGCTAGAAACAGAGCCCAGATCTCTAGAGTATGTGGTCTGAGGGATGAGCCACTAAGCCACAACCTTGATCCAGAGGAAGGAAGCACCAACTCAACCCTCCTACCACCCAGTCTCACAGTAACATTGTAATGCTTCCACTGACATGATTCCTGAGATTAAGGAAAGACAAACAAACAATACCAGATGCCTAAACACCAGTGCAGAAATGCAAGAAACATGAAAAGTCAAAGCAACATGTTTCTCCCTAAAATTACAAACTGCGTGGTAATGAACTCCAAAGAAAGTTAACTAGATAAAATCCCAGACATTAATAGAATGAATATAAGAAAGTTCAATGAAATCAATAGGGACAAGAATAAATTCAATTAATTCAAAGAGAAATCAAATAACATCTGAATGAAATAAGGAATTCAACAGAGGATATGAAAGGGAATTCACTGCAGAGACAGCATCACTGCAGAGAGCATCACTGCAGAGACAGCATCACTGAAGAGAACATCACTGCAGAACAGTGTCACTGCAGAGACAGGATCACAGCAGACAGCATCACTGCAGAGATGGCAGCACCACAGAGAATATCATTGCTAAGATGGCATCACTGCAGAGACAGTATCACTGCAGAAATAGCACCACTGCAGAGACGGCTTCACTGCAGAGACAATATCACTGCAGTGAGCATCACTCCAGAAACAGTATCACTGCAGAGAGCATCACTCCAGAAACAGTATCGCTGCAGAGAGCATCACTCTAGAAACAGTATCGCTGCAGAGAGTATCACTCCAGAAACAGTATCACTGCAGAGAGCATCACTCTAGAAACAGTATCGCTGCAGAGAGCATCACTCCAGAAACAGTATCGCTGCAGAGAGTATCACTCCAGAAACAGTATCGCTGCAGAGAGTATCACTCCAGAAACAGTATCGCTGCAGAGAGTATCACTCCAGAAACAGTATCGCTGCAGAGAGCATCACTCCAGAAACAGTATCGCTGCAGAGAGCATCACTCCAGAAACAGTATCGCTGCAGAGAGCATCACTCTAGAAACAGTATCGCTGCAGAGAGCATCACTCCAGAAACAGTATCGCTGCAGAGAGCATCACTCTAGAAACAGTATCGCTGCAGAGAGCATCACTCCAGAAACAGTATTGCTGCAGAGAGCATCACTGAAAAAAATCAAATAGAATGTTTAGAAATGTAAAGGTCAATAAGTTAAATTTAAACTATCAGTGGAAAGCCTAATCAAGTGACAGACTGTCATGGTCAGAAGATGAAGTAGATGAACAGAGCATGAGATCTAGGGGATAATTAAAAGATCATATTGGTGAGTCATTTTTGAAGGGAAAGTTTAAGCTAATACTACAGAAAACATGCTCAATTACAGAAAATTCTCCACACTGTGCAGAGGTGACCATGCAAACACAGGAGGCATTTTAAATGTCAGACAAAACAGTAAAGAACTTTCCATATCATAATAGAGCTAGAACAAGTTTACTTGACAGAGAAAGAATACAGGAAGCTATGGGAGGAAGCACCAAGCTGTACAAAGAGACACACATTAGAGTAACAACAGATTCCTTAATAGAAATGCTGAAAACTAGGAAGGCATGGAATAGTCATTTCAAGCTCAGAAAGACATGACTACAAACACAGATTTTTGACAAACAAAGGTTTTCTTCATAAACTAAGGAAAAAAATATTTCCATGATAGACATGAAGTAAAAGAATCTATGGCCACTCAGATAGTACTATGAAAGATACTTGAAGGAATTCTATATACAGAAGAGAAAGATAGAAATGTCTATGAGGTCACAGAAAGAATAAACTATATTAAAACAACAAATAAGAAACTAGCAAAAACAACAAAGATAGTTTAACATACACAAATCAATACATGTGAGAGACTAATAGACGCAAAAATAGAAATTGTATGAGCATCCCAACAGATGCAGAAGAGGTCTTTGGCAAAGTTAATATCATTTCATGACAAAAGCCCAAAAGAAACCATGAATACATGAAACATACCTCAATAACAATAAAGTCTATACACGGTGTTTTACTTAGGGGTTTTTGGTTGATTGGCTTATTTATTTATTTATGATTTTTCAAGCCAGGTTTTCTCTGTGTAACAGTCCTGGCTGTCCTGGAACTCGCTCTGGCCGGCCTTGAACTCACAGAAATCCACCTGCCTCTGTCTCACAAGAGGTGGGATTAAAGGCATGCACTACCGCCACCTGGTTTACTTAGGGTTTCTATTGTGGTGATGAAATACCATGACGGAAGCAGCTTGGGAAGTTAGGACAGGAATCTGTGATGCAGAGGTCATGGAGAGGTGCTGCTTACTGGCTTGCTCTCTATGGCTTACTTACCTATAGAACCTAGGACCACCAGTCCAGGGATGGCTCTACTCATAGTGGGCTGGGCCCTCTCCATCAATCACTAATTAAGAAAATGCCCTACAGGCTAGCCTGCATTTCTTCCTCTCAGATGACATGAAACTATCCAGCACATATGGCAAGTCTACAGCCAACATTATACTAACTAGGAAAAACTGAAAGTATTTCTGCTAAGGTCAAGAATGAGTCAAGAGTGTTAACTCTGCACTCTTACTAAATATAGTGCGAGAAGTATAGGTAGACTTTTGGTCCTGCCTGCAGCTCCCAAATAAGTACAATGATAAATGTTTGGCTGATAGCTCAGGCTTGTTACTAGCTAACTCTTACACTTTAAATTAACTCATATTTCTTATCTACCCTCTGCCACATGGCTCATGGCTTGTTACCTCATTTTACACATGTACCTTTGCATCTCTGGCATCTCCTTCTCTGGTCTTCATCCATTCATTCTTGTTATGGTGGTGTGTTCTAAGCATGCTTAGTTGGTTGTCCTGCATACATTTCCTGCCTGGCTACCTGCCTGCCAGCTTTTTGTTAACCAATGAGAGTAGTAATACTCACGGTGTACAAAAAGATTATTCCACAGTATAGAAGTTTTAGCTAGAGCAATAGGGCAAAAGAAAAAATGATAAAGCAGGAAAGGAAAAAGTCAAGTGTTTATAGATGGTATAATTCTGTACACAAGAGACCCCAAAGCTCCACCAGGAAACACAGCAAAGCTGCACAGTACCAAGATCAACACATGAAACCATTAGCTTTCTATACACCAATAATAAACATATAGAAAAGGAAATACAAAAAAAATCCATTCACGCTAATAAACTAAATATTGGGTGAATGAATAATAAATACATAATACATACAAGCATACATGCCTAGGAATAAACCTAACAAGGAAGTCAATGACTTTTATAAATGAAAATATTTTAAATACAGAAGAAGGAAATTGAAAAAGCAGAAGAGAAAATGAAACAGAGACTAGAATATGAGAAGACATCCCATGTACATAGATAGACAAAATTAACATAGTTTAGATAGCTGTATTGCTAAAAAAAAATCTACAAAGTTGTTGCAATCTCCATCAACATTCCAACTGCAACCTTCACAAAATTGGAAAAAGTAATCCAAAATTATATGGAATCACAAAATACCCCAGATAGTCAAAGCAGTCCTGAGCAAAAGGAGCGATGCTGGAGGCCTCACACTGTCTCATTTCAACAGGCTCTACAGAGCCGCAGTAATAACAGCAGTGTGATACTGGCACAAAAGAGACACGAGGGTCAGTAGAACAGAGAGAAAGTAACCCACAGAACTGCAGCCCTTGATTCTTAACAAGGTGTCAGAAACAATGCAGAAAAGAGAGCCTCGTTAGCAAACAGTGCTGGAGAAACGGAGTTTTCACATGTGAAAATGGATCAAATACCTTAGTGTGAGACCCCAAGCCCTGAAACTGTTCAAGGAAAACATGGATAAAACATTTCCCAACATGGTATGGGCAAGGACATTCTGGTAATGCACAAAAAATAATACCAATAATTGATCAACTGGACTGCATGAAATTGAAAAGTTTCTGCATGACAAAGGAAAAAACTGATTGGGGAAGAAACCTACAGAATGAAAAAAATATGTTCTAACCATATATCTGATAGACAATTAATGTTCAGATCATAGAAAGAATTAAAATATTAAATACCAAGAAAATATAACAATCCAATCAATAAATGAGCTGATTAAATGAACAGACAGTTCTCAAAATATGATGATCAATAGAAACATGAAAAAATGTTCACCATGCTTAGCCGTCAGAAAAATACAAATTAAAACTACACAGAAACCCCGCATCACCTCTGTCAGAATGGCTGTCGTAAAGACAGTAAATAAGAGCTGGTTCTGGTGATCATGGGGTCAAAGGACCCTTACACCCTGCTTGGTGTGGTGGTAAACTGCTGCAACCAATATGCAAATTAGTATGCACATTCCTCAAAAAATTAAAATACCACTATCACATGACAGAGTTTTCTCAGACCAGGGTATGTACCCAAAGCCAATAAACCACAGAGACACTGGTATTTGTGTATGCCAAGGTCCCATTCAAAAGAGTCAAGCTCTCTTTTGAATCAGCCCAATCAGCCTCGATGCTATTCACAGACCACTGAAGACAGAAATCATATACTACCCAGCAGGAATTTCATAGAGAGAAAATGAAATTATAACATTTTCTGGAAAATGTATGAAATTGGAGGTTATCATGTTACTTGAAATAAGCTATATTTTTTTTAAATCACATTTTCTGTCATTTATGCATCCTAGATTTTTATAGATACATAGAACTATTACACATATGCAACACAATTCTACTTGGCCTTAATAATAAAAACCTGGAGCCAGATATCAGGGTAAATGCTTAAAGAATAGAGAAGTAAAGGAAACAGTCACTAAAGTTCTTACCTCTACAAAATCCTCAGACCAAAATGGTGCGAGCTCCTATCTCCTCCCGCCTATATTCCTCTCTCCGCCCAGCCATATCAACTTCCTGTCTCCATCTTCCTAGTGCTAAGATTAAAGGTGTGAGCTCTGTTTCTCCTTTAAACATTCAATCTTGTGTAGTCCAGCATGGCATTGAACTCCTGATCTTCCTTCTTCCACTTTCCAAGTGCTGGGATTAAAGGTATGCACCACCGCTGTCCAGCCTCTATGGTTAACTAGTGGCTATCTCCACCTTCTGATCTTCAGGCAAGCTTTATTTGTTAGAACATAAACAAAATATCACCACACATGTCCATTTATATTTTAATTTTAAAATATATGATAGATATGTATGATATATGACTGTATCAGCTAGAGGAAGGGAAAGAGGGAGAAGGAAGGAGGCTATGGATAATTCATATGAGTAAAGTGTGATATACTTGAAAGCTTATTTTGAAGTCAATACTATGTACAACAATAAATAAACATCAATAAAAATAAATGTAAACAATCATAATCACATTTATGTTCAGAATAATTTAATAAAATAATTAAATAAGTACTAATATAGTGTAACTTCATATGCAACACATTTTATAAGCAGGATTTGAAATATAACTTTAGTTCCTTTTCAAAAAATCGTTTTCTGCTGGAAGTGGTGGTGCACACCTTTAATCTCTGAGTTTGAGGTCTGGTCTTCAAACTAAGTTCTAGGACAGCCATGGCTACACAGAGAAACCCTGTCCTGAAAAAAAACAAAAAACAACAGGAACAAAACCTGTCACATCATTTTGTATATGTGAGTATGTGAGTGTGTATGTGTGTTTATGCGTAAGCATGGACATCTGCATGCCACGGTTCCCACAGAGAAGTTAGGGACAACCTCTGGTGTGTGTACTTGCCTATGGCCTGTTTGAGGCAGCCTCTGGCTGTTCACTGCTGTACAACAAGCCGTCTGGGCCTGGAGCTCCTGGAGGTTCTCCTCACTTCCTCCCATCTCTTTTGGGCATGCCAGGGCTGTAACCTGTAGATGTGTGTCTCTGTGGCAAGCTTTTCATGTGAGTTGTGGGATTCAAACTCAGGTCCTCACGCTGAGTGCTTTACCGGCTGAACCACCTCTTCAGCCCAAACTTTGGTTTCTCAAAAAAATCTTTTTGCAAGTTGAAAAAACACACAGATCCTTTTCAAAGAAAAAAGAAACCAGTGGCTGCTCGCAGAGTCACTTGAATGGCTTCCATCAAGTCAGTACTTGAACCATAACAACAACCATGAAGCTTGTGGTTACGGCATGGCTTGTTTTGACTTTATTGGTTAGGACAGAGTTCACTGTGTTGCGGGGCAGCCATTTCAAACTCAGCAAAAGGTTTAGGCTGCTCTTCAGCTTGTAATCTAACTGATCCGGCTTCCTGAGTGCTGGGTGACAAGTCTGGGCCACCACGCCATTTCTGCACATCACTCTTGAGATTTCTGAAACGGAAAGGCATTTAAAATTGTAGTCGATAAAATGACACCTGCCACCAGCTGGGAAAAACCTGGTAGACAGTGACACCGAACCCGGGAGTCCATCAAGTCTCAGTTCTCCCTGCGAAGGCCACTGCTCATGTTGGGAAGGTTTGCAGCATTCCAAGGAGCAAGCATTTCTGGCGAGGTCCTAGCACAGAATCCCTTGTGATGTGGTGACAAGGGATGTGAGAGGGAATGCCAAGAAGTCTAGCCCCGAGTCGGAAAGGCCCAGAAGAGAGGCCCAAGAGCCTGAGAAACCAGCCTTCCTGGACAGTGCCTTTGGAGAGGTTTGCTCTTCGGCTTTCCACTCCACTCTTGCATTAATCCCCACAGTGAACTGATAGGTTAGGAAATGAACTGAAGACTGGAAGCAAAGTCACAAGCGCTGGCCAACCAGAAAGCCTAGATTTGAATCCAGCCTGGCCTGGCCACAGTCTAAGCTGTAACTAGTGTGCAGGCCTGGCCTGTGGGTTTGTTTGCTTTTGCTTTTTAAATGGCAGCCAGGAAATGTTATGAGGAAGGCTGGCCTTCCTCCCCACCTCCTCCCATGCCATGTCAGTCACTCAAGGTATGATACCAATCAAGACTGCCCGCATCCTCCAGGAAAATGTGGGGAGGAAGGAGGAGAATTGGAAAGTAGTTTTGGGTGGAAGGTCAATTAGTCATGCTTGGAGAAGGAATTTCAGAAGGTTCCCTGGGACTTTGCCCTTAAAACATTTCAACTCCAAATATCTTTGAAGTCAGCTCTCTGTGCCCAAGCTCGTTCATAGGAGTAGTTGTTGTTGTTTTTGGGTTTTTATGTGTATGTTCCTGCATGAGTTTATGTGCAGTGTGTGTGTGTGTGTGTGTGTGTGTGTGTGTGTGTGTGTGTGTTTGTCGTAGTTTCAAGGGGCCACAAGAGGCATTCAGGTCCCCTGGAACTGGAGTTTCAGGTGGTTCTAAGCTCAGGTACTGGAAACCAAACTCAGATCCTCTGCAAAAGCAGTCAGTGCTCTTAACTGCTGGCCCATCTCTCCAACCTGCTAGTGGTTTTACAGAAGAACGCAGTTGGTTTCCAATTAGGTGGATGCCAAGTTAAAACAAGCATGGCCCAGAAATGAGAGTGGAGAAAGATACATTAACCACAGCAAGCATGGAGAAAATGAAATCTGTTTCCAAAGTGATGAGCTCCTCAAAGGAAGTTGGGGCTTTGGTTTGGAGATCCTCACATACTCATATGCACTTGAGGGCTGCTCACATTGCTCGGAAGTTATGATGAGGAACACTCCGCTTAAGGTCATAGTTCAAGAAGGAAAGAAAGATGGCGTCATGACTAACTCAAAGTCATGGAGTTGGGTTTGAAAGATTCAAATGGTGGCTAGAACTCTGGGCTATGCCAGCTTGTGTCATAAACACAGTTGACAAGCTGTCTCCAAGTGTGCTCGGCTCTCTCTAAGAGTTTTAATTGGATAAAAGAAAAGGCTACACGGAAGGTGCGTTAGTGTAGAAATTTGCCCCTAACAATGCCTGAGGGTTATTTAGTGGCCAACAATTTGGCTCGGGCTTATTTATTTATTTTTTTAGTGGGAGGAATGGTTGAAACAGGGTCTCACGTAGCCTAGGCTGGCCTTGAGTCCATTATGCAGGAACTCGCCTTCACTTCCCAAGCACCAAGATTACAGGCACATGCCACACCTGGTTTTATGTAGTCATGGTCTACTCCTCTATCTGCTGAAAGAAAACAATTAAAAATAAATCTCTCTCCTCCACTAGAAAGGCAGTTTGGATATAAAATAAGATATAAAAAAGCATGTTTCTTTCTCCAGATACATAAGAAATTCCGTTTTGCTATTTATAGATTTCATAACCTGTGATTCCTGTTCAGAAAGAAAGCATCAAGCTACCAGGGAATTGATCCCATAGAAAGAGCACTTATTACATTAAGTCAATCAGAGTTAGCATCTGCTCTCCATGTGGAAGATACTAAATAAGAGCAGAGAAATCACTGTTATGTGGGATCCTGGCAGCATCCTGACATCCAAGATGACTCACAGGAAAATAATAAGCAGCCCAAGCCTCACAGGCTTGCAAGGAAAAGACCTCTGTCAGTTATCAATGGCCCTGATGTAACAAGATTGCTAGTTGTCAAGAAATCGTTGTGATCTTAGGATAGTATGAAAAGGACAACAGGCAGTCCTTTGAAATTTTTGGGTTAAAAAAAAAAGAAAAGGACAACAGGCAGAGAAATGGCTTATTTTTGGAGCCAGTTGGTAAGAACTTTAAGTACATTGAAATACAGTGATTTCTAATCATTTACTTTGTGAAGAAATTGTAAAGTCAACACACGAATGCCACTCTCTTGTTTTCATTAAGGAAGCGTAAGGGAAAGTCAGGGCCTCATTTTTCCTTAACAAATACCATTTGTACACCTATATTTATATTACCAAAGGCAAATGAGAAGTCAATTCAGGAGTCCCGATAGGGAGTCATCCTTTGTATAAATGTGTACACACATATTCTCATATGTGTTATGCTTATAGCCTTAGATACATGTGTGCATTTTTCTTGTGCTAGCCTCTTCTAAACATACTATGTTCTCTTCTGACTACAAATTGTCCTAGAGAGTCTTGACTGTAGGCTAATGGCATGGAACTAAAACAGTCCTGACTTTACTCAAGTTTTGTTACCTTACCCTTAAGAAAGTTCTGAAGGACTAAATGTACAAATTCAGAGTATTCTGAAATGGCTATGTCAGAAATAAATGGCCATAGTCAAACCATCCTACTGATGGGCCCTGACTTTCTTTTACAGCTTCCATAATAAAAAAAAAAAAGAGAACAGCATTCATGTATTGATTTTGCATTTTCTTCACAAACTAAATCCTTTCTCCACCTTGCACTTGGGCAGATCTAACCTTTCTGCAAGCCTGGCATTCAAACTGCCTCCGAAGGAAATGAATACTGACCAGCCCTGCTGCTCTGTCCAGGACGAAAAGGAAGGGACCCCTTTTACCCAGTATTGAAAATCTGTTCTGAAATATGCTGAGTTGAGGCTGAGATGGACCGGTAGTTAAGAGTACTTGGTGCTCTTGCATTGGATTCCCAGCACCCAGGTGGGTGCTTCACAGCTGCATAAAACTTCTGCCCCAAGGGATCCAGTGCCCCCTCTGCAGGTGTCTGCACAAACCCATGGACATACACATAAAAACAAAATAGCATATTTTAAAATAAAATAAGATAAAACCCGACAATTATAATGATCGCTGTGGGTTGATCTGTATCCTCCTCAAATGGTATATTAAAGTCAAATGGTATATATACTAAAGTAGATGCTCAACCCATTGTGATTGTGTCATTATAAAAAGAGGAGGCACGGATACAAGGAAGATGGGAAGAAGTTGGCATTGTGCACTTACAAATCATAGGTATCAGGGCTACCAGAAGTAGCCATGCTCCAAGAGAGCATGGTCCTGCTAGCAACCTGGTTCCAGGTTTCTGCTCTCTAGAACTGCAAGACAATAAATTTCTCCTGCTTTAAGTCACTTAGTTTGTGATGCCTTATATGGCAATTCCAGGAGATAAATGCAATGATGATAATTATAAGAACCTCAACAATAGTGTACCATTTTTGAGTGCTTCTGCATGCCAGTAACAATCCCAAGAGCTTTATGTGTTAACGAGTTCATCTCTTGTTCTCATTCTATGGACAGCCACAAGCAGAGAAAGCTGAAGGGAGCTTGGGCACGTGGCGGGAGCTGGTGTATTAGTGAAAGGAACTGTCCAGTACCTTCTCTCTGTGGAAGCTCCACCTCAGCTCCCACTCCTCCCATTCCAGGCCCCGCCCCTCAGAAAGCCTGCTAAAGGTCAGCCCCTCCCCCAGAGCTGCTCAAGACCACACCTACAGGTATTTAAGACCTGGTCACCAGCTCCTGCCTTTCTGTGAGTCACCCCGGAGTTACTTTGTTCTGTTTATTAGATCTGGTCTTATTAATTAATCTGGTTTGATTTGGCTTATTGCATCAGCAGAGGGTACCCAAGAACCAGGGATCCGGCACTTACACCTTCCAGAGCCTGTCTCCTGAACCGGGTGTCGCATAGGTGCTGTGAGACACACACCACCCTATAGTGTTTCTTGGATCTCTGTTTCCTTAAGATGAAGGCAGTCAGATGACCTTAGAAGAAACTCCCAGCCCCAGGCACAAAGACATCAATGGAAACATGTGATTCAAGTAATCAAATAGAGAATGATGGGTTTCTAGAGGGCTGAGAGAGGCCCTGAATCCAGGGTTAGACATTTCCACAGGCTCTAACTTTCCACCTGGACCCATGAACCCAGAAGTGACTCTTGTCATCTGTTCCTAGGTACTGAGGAGTAAGCAGACAGTGCTGGTGACACTACACAGCAAGGTCGGGTAGCTCCTGGTCCCTCGTAGCGTATGGTCCACTCTCAGGTACTTTATCTGTACTATATTTTAGCTGTACAAAATGATGGTGTGGTGGTTTGAAAGAAAATGGCTCTCAAAGGGAGTCACTATTAGGAGGTGTGACCTTGTTGGAGGAAGTGTGTCTCTGTAGGGGCAGGCTTTGAGGCTTTCTATACTCAGGATACCACCCAGTGGGACTGTCCCTCAACTTCCTGTTGCCTGCAAGTTATAGCACTCTCAGCTACAGCACCGTGTCTGCCTGCATGCCACCATGCTCCCCATCATGATGATAATGGACTGGACCTCTGAAACTGTAAGCCACCACCTCAATTAAATGTTTTCTTTATAAAAGTTGTCATGGTCATGGTGTCTCTTCACAACAATAGAAACCCAAACTAAGACACGTAAGTTTCATTATAGGATTTTTATATGTGTGTGCAATGTGGTTGGGTCATGTGCATCCCCATTTCTTTTTTTCATCTCCTTTCCCACTCTTGTCGGCCCCTCTCTCAAATAATCCCCTTCCTGTGTTCATGTCTAACTATTGTCAGTGTGGAAACCTCAGCTCTCATCCTAAAAGGAACAGGAGACATTTACTCTGGAGCCATTTTGAGTGACCATGGTCCGGGAACACAGATGTAGGTCACTTCAAATTCCATGTTCCAACATGGAAGCAGTTTCACGGGGGTTTTTATAGTTTTACAAAATAAAGAAAGCCATAAATCAAGGCAACTTTAAAATACATTGATGGGTATAGCGTAGAGGCAGGTACACTGAGACGGGGCTGGGTTTTGTATAGACCTAAAGTGTTATCTTGTGACACTCCTAGCCCTTGAACTGGTGGAAGCTAGTGTTCTGCTAAGTTAATAGCTTCTAGGAGGTTTTTATTTATTATCACAAGGTGTTAGTTCAGATACAGAGTCGGGCAAGGAATAGCTGCTCCAGAAAGCTATATCTAGCCCAAAATAAAGTAATTAGCCTCTGGACCTATAAAATTCCATGTCTCCACAGTAATAAAATTTCAGTCGGTCTGTCAGTCTCTGAAAATACAGACTCCTTGGAACTTTTTGTTCACAGCCAGACACAGCTTCTTTTCAGGAATTTTTCTTCACACTGTGAAGAAAACATTTGACACTTGTCTTTCTAGGCCTGGCTTATTTTGTTTAATGTGATGGTCTTTAGTTCCATCCGTTTTTCTACAAATAATGCTATTTTGTTCTTACAGATAGAAATGCCACATTGACGCCCAGAAAAACCTCGGGGAGTCCCTGATGCTCTCCCTGATGCCACCTGGGTCCGGCTTTCTTGCCTTTGTTGTTGTTGATGATGATGTATTTCACGTCAGTCTGCAGTTAGAAAATTGATTTTGTTGTTATTGTTCACTAAGGAAAAGCTTAATTTTTCAGAAGAAGCATGTTTTACTCACAGTTTGGTTGCTGTGATTAGGAAGGATTTGTTTGGATTTGCAGTTCCACAGGCTAGAGTTCATGACGACAGGAGCAGAAAGCTGAGAACTCACACCTTGACCCTCAAGCAAGAAGCAGAAAGCAAATAGAATTCTCTAGAGTCTTTAACCTATCAAAGCTCAGCCCTAGTATTGCACTTCCTTCAGCAGGGCCACACCTCCTAAACCTTCCCACACAGCTCTGTCAACTGAGGACAAGCATCTAAACATCTGAGACTATGGAGGACACACTCACTCAAACCACCTCAGACCCTAAGCACAAACACCACCTTCTTTAATAGTATACTATTCATACATCTTCCCTTTTCAGTAGAAGATTGTTTTTTTCTTGCATTTACTTTATTGACTTCTCTCTCTCTCTCTCTCTCTCTCTCTCTCTCTCTCTCTCTCTCTCTCTCTGTGTGTGTGTGTGTGTGTGTGTGTGTGTGTGTATACACTCATGCATGTGCTATTTGCAGATCTCGGTTCCCTACTTCCACCAGGGTTCCAGGTTCCAGGGACTGAACTTAAGTCGTCAGGCTTGGCAGCAAGCACTTTTACCCACTGAGACACCTTGCTGCCCTGAGATTATTTTAAAGAAACACTTGTGCCCCTCCCTATGGCTGTCAGACTATTGAAACAACGGACCCCGAATAATTAGAAATTTCCCTAGGAATCTCTATGCTGGGGGAAAGGTGCCAGCCAGAGAAGGAGCTTGCCATCCAGGATGAGACTCAACAGAGCTCTGACCACTGCGCCGGACAGAGGTGAACCAAAGTGATGAAGGGTTAAGGATGGGCAAGCCCACTTGGACCAGGACTTCTCAGTTGTAAGCACCTCTAGCCTTCTGCTGAAACTTATACCTGTCTTCCAGGACCCTTGAGAGAGATTTGGGGGTCACTGGACTGCTTTATTTGCCCACATTGAATACATTGCTCTTTCTGCTTTTCACTGTCATGGCTCTTTAATGGTGAATGGATAGCCAAGTGTAGCTTTTATACTAAAAACTCCAATAATACTCAGAGGAAGTAAATTTTGCTCTTTCCTTCCCATATTTTGAGGCTTTTCTCATCTGTCTTTCTTAGACAGCACAGTAATGCTTTGCATGGCAAACACTTCCTAAGCACAGCTCTCAACATCCCAGCCTACAAATCGGCACTATATTCAGTTTCCTCCCATAGTGTTCATTATCATGGCTTTTATCTCCAAAACTGCCTCTTTTCATGCCCCAGATAAATACCCTGTAGACTAATGTCTTCCTTTACTCTTGTTGATGTCTTTTCTTCCCTCCCTCCCTCCCCTCACCCCACTTCTTCTACCTCAGCTTTATAAATGCACATTTGCAGGATCTTTTTATTGCTACTGCCTTTGCATTTGGAAGGTGTTGGCTCACATCCTTCAGCATACTGCTTTTCATACCAACCTTCTGGGATAACCAGAGGCCATAGAGACTCAGATTAAGAGATGTGCCCCTGGGGCATCTAGCAAGGAAGACTTAATTCAGTGTCGACACCAGATGCCTGCCCCCACGTTTCAATTTGCAGATGGTTAGCAAAGTAGCTTCTTCTAAAAAAGATTTATTTTAATGTGTATAATTGTTTAGTCTGCATGTATGTCTGTGTAACATGTACATGTAGTGACCATAGAAGCTAGAAGAGGACATCCAGATCTCCTGGAACTGGAGTATAGATGGTTGTCAGTTGTCATGTGGGTGTTGGAATTGAATCTGGTTCTATGGAAGAGCAGCTAGTGCTCTTAACAGCGAACCATCTCTCTGGTACACAAAGTAACTTTTCAACATCATTTTTATTATAAGCTTGCATTTGATAATGGCTCTGTGAAAAGTTTAAGACAAAACAATAAACACTGTTTGCCTCTGTGTGTGCACGCACCTGCATGCATGTGTTTCTGCATATATGCCATCTGTCTTTGTTTTTTGAAACAGGTTTTCATTGCAATTGCAGACTTGCCAATTAAACTAGGCTGGCTGGCCACCAAGCAGCCCCAAGCAGCCCCCTGTCCACTCTCCTAGGCACACTGATATCACCATACGTTTTGACTTGGATTGGGGATTGAACTCTGGTCTTCATGCTTGATACTTCACTGAGTAAGCCGTTGCCTTGGCATTCCTTTCTACTCCTACCAATGCAATGGTTTTCATGCATTACACTGGCCTTTACATGGATCTCCCCAATATGCTTTTATACTAGCCCCACTTATACTGGCCAAATACTAATTGCTAATGAGTATGTTGGGGATTGACTCCTGTAACCCTCAGCTGTGTTAAGTCCTGTCCTCAAAGGGGGTGAATGTCTTCATAATCACTCCTTTTCACGTTTGAAAAACAGCTTTATTCACCAACGAGATCCAGTTTCCCTTTCCTGTGGGTTTTCCTGAAACCCTGTGCTTCCCCAGGACCTAAGAGAACCGGGTCAGTGTCACCTCTGAATTTGCTGTTTCCTTTTATTTTCTTAGTCCATGCATGATTGAAGGTTCCTTCAAGTTTTCAGAACAATGTTTTTAAAGACACAGTTTATTCCAATCACTGGTGCAAAGCTAATATTTTGTAATAATAATGGCAAGTACTTTTACAGTGCTGGCCATGTGCCAGGCCCTGTTCCCAACAGTTTTTTTCCTCATTCATTTTATCTTCACAACAACCTTAGATGGTGAATTAATTATTGCTCGTTTTGAAGACTGGTAAACCAGGTACAAAGCTCATTGGTTTGCTCTTGTCTCTGTAAATCACAGCACTCATCCCAAAGGCACTGAGAGGCTATTTATCCTGAGTCAAAAATGAGTGACCACGGCTCTATGGCTAGGACCATAGATCTAAATTGCCACCAATGACATGTTCCAATGTAGAAGCATTATGTGAATATTTCTCTCTGTCTCTCTCTCTGTCTGTCTGTCTGTCTCTCTCTCTGTCTCTCTGTCTCTGTGTGTGTATGTTCTGTGGTGTATGCTCTGTAAAGGTCAGAGGGGGACACTGAAAGTCCTGCATATATGCCATCTGTCTTTGTACACCTTAATCACTGAACCTGAAGCAAGCCGGTGGCCAGCAACATCCCATCCCTCTGGAGTTATGTGCACATATGACCATACCCAGCTGCTCACATGGGTTTTAGGGATCTGAACTCGGGTCCTTAGGTTTGCACAGCTGGTTCTGTTACACACTGAGCTATCACCCTGCTCTACACGATGCCTTTATAATCACAAAAGCAAAAGAAGATGTCGCAGGAGCTGGAGCTATAGCTAAGGTAGTAGAGCTCTTGCTTAGCATGCACAAAGCCCTGAACTTGATCCCTGCACCACAGAAATCAGAAATGGTAGTGCATGCCTGTTATAATCCAAGCACTCAGAGGTAGAGGCAGGAGAAGTCAAAGTCTGAGGTCATCAATAGCTACACGGTAAGTTCTAGTCCATGGGATACATGATATCCTGTGTCCAAAAAAGAAGAAGAAGGAGAAGGAGAAGGAGAAGGAGGAGGAGGAGGAGGAGGAGGAGGAGGAGGAGGAGGAGAAGGAGAAGGAGAAGGAGAAGGAGAAGGAGAAGGAGAAGGAGAAGAAGAAGAAGAAGAAGAAGAAGAAGAAGAAGAAGAAGAAGAAGAAGAAGAAGAAGAAGAAGAAGAAGAAGAAAATCATGTCAATGTATCAGCCACCTTCACTGATGAGAACACTGAGTTACAACAAAGAAGGGCACCTCCTGGTGTATTTTCATAGACTACCTGAAATACGTTAGGTTTTGGGTTCATGGAAACCAGTAGTCTGCTAAGTTAATACATTTCATATAATTTACCCGATAATCAAAGAGGCGTGAAGTCAGAGCTAGAGGTGAGCGTAAGTGGCCACTAAGGAGACAGAAAATTGTCCCGAGGAATTTGTCTCTGGGTCTATATTACATTGCAACTCCCCATAATCACCAAGTTCTCACCAGCCAATCCTTATAGAATCTTCAACACAGGGTCAATCAGCTTCACACTCTAAGCTACACAGACAGCGAGAGATTGGGAGAAAAGGCCCCATTCCCACACATTCCTGCTCATTGAGCTGTGCTGACTTTATCTCTGTGCTATGTGCTCAGTGTACATCATCTTGTCCAATTCTCACACCTGGGGGATTGCACTATTACTTCCGTCCTGCAGAGGAGGAGGAAGCTTGTCTGGACCCCATGCTGGGCTAGGGTCAGTGAGATGGAGCCAATCTTTTGTGTTTCTCCTATATATACATCTACTTTCCAAGTGATGAGATTCCCGAGGCTGCTCCGTATATCAATGACAGGATCTTCCTGGAAGTCCAGTGGCATGGGCAATGACCAGAGGCTTTGGAGGCTGTCTGCCATGTTGCCATGTTTTCTTTAGAAGAAAAGCCAGCCATAACACGAAGCTGAGCACATTATCAGCGAGCTGGGAAGCAAGGGAAAATGATTGCCAACTGTAAGTAGATACCAGGGAGAAAGAGAGGGGGAAAACACATTAGGGTTGGGATATTATTTTCAGATTCAGTATAAAAACAGACATTGGTGGACAGCATGCAGAGGGGCTCTTTGACCTTGAACTTTGGCAGGAAGTAAATCCAGTCTAATCACTTAATAAAAGGCATTCATTAAAGAGATCCAATTTCTTACCATTACTTCAAGAGGCAGCTGATTCTTGTGGAAAAACACAACTGGTTTCCAAATAATTTTAGATTTTCAAATTAATGTGGTTGGGAGCTTAGTTTGGGTGGTAATGAGAGTGCCAAAGGTAATGAGAACCATTAACTAGGGCCCCAGGAACACATGGAGCTGTTGATGGAAGCAAATTATCCCTGTGAACTATGCACTAGGGAACAAGAGGCACAGATATAAAGAAGAAAGAGAAAGGCAGCCCTTGGGAGCTGTAGGAGGAAACCAGAAGATTCTGAGGAGTAGAAATTAAAGAGAAAAGAATGAGGCCCAGTTAGCTTCCAGGAGGGCTTTGGAGGGCAGTGCCTCTCAGTAGCTGCTGGAGACATCCTTTCAAAGCCCGGTTCCTCTGGTTGTCTCACGGAACTCTTTGAGATGCTGGAAAAATAAAAAGCTAGACTTTATATTTTTTTTTTAATGAGCTCACAGGTACTGCAGGTAGCTGAGGATGCACTGAGGCCCCGCCCATCGTAACTGAAGAACGCTGTGCTTGATGATCAACCTGTAACTTCCCTTCTCCGGCGCTTCCTTCCAGAGTACCTGTCCACGCAGCCACACCGTGCTCCAGGAAACAAGAGCATTCTTGGCAAGAAGCATGAACACTTGGCAAGCTTCTGGTACCATGGCTGATAGGAGGTGCCTAACATATTCCCCCACCCTTCACACCACACACACACACACACACACACACACACACGGTGTCCATCCAGCTTTCTCAAGAGAAGAATCTCACTTACGTGTCCAAACAGTGGGTGGTTATGCACGTAAGTACATGTATGACATGTGTCCAAACAGTGGGTGGTTATGCACATATGTACATGTATGACACTGCGACTTTCCAGCTTACATTGCTCAGAGGATGTAATTTATAGCAAGTACTAAAGACTAAGCAAAGTTTTATAATTAAGTAAAGATGTATGTGCTGGTTTCATTTATGAAGCAAGAGAAAAAAAATTAGGGATAAAAGAGAACTAAGATGAGTCAATTCAAGGTTACAGACATTTTCATATTAGCCATGTTTTTGTGACCATCCTGACAGGAATGAAGAGACACTTGTGACCCTCCCTTTAGCTATCAAAACAATGGAAACAATTCCAAGGAAATGGAGCTTCCTCAGGAATCTCATGCTCCAAGAAAGGAAAGGCTAGTACCACGCTGTCTCCCTGGGAAGATTTCCAGTGTCAGGAGACTCTACAGAAGGGTCCGGAGCACAGACCATGGCCAAAGGTGGGGCCTCCTTGCCAGGGACTGCTAAGCTATGCAAACCTCTGCCCTCAGCTAAAATCCAGACCTTCTGTTAGCTCTCCAACGATGACTTGCAGGAGCCTCTGGGCCTCTTTCTTATGGGGCCACATTGAATAAATCTCTTGGTCTGTTTTTCTGCATTATTTGTGTCTTCAGTGGAACTATGGAGGAGGGGGGCCAAGCTGGCTTAAGGAGATCATGGGGCCCAGACTCTGATGCTTTTTCTGGCAATAGTTTGCTGCTTACTAATATCCTTGTCGGGGTTGTCACTAGGAAATGCTAGCGATCTCTTGGGGTAATTATGATCTCATCCACTATGTCGAAGTTTCTGACTGGTAGTCAAATTTCAGAGCGAGGGGCTTCTTTCCTTTTCCAGATCCCTGTAATTACAATTAACAAATTGTAAGTTAATTTTCCTAACTTCTCTCTCCTGCCTCATTTCCACAGCTGCTCCCGTCTAACCCCAGTGGAGTGCTGTGTCCTCTGGCTCTGTGGCTTGGGTTTTAGAGAAGTGCCTTGGGTTGACCATCAGACATGCAGTCCAGTTCCTACCGAAACATTTTCTTTGGCTGTTTGATAGCCAAGCCAGTCTTTGAAAGTGTGGTGTACTGGACTGGCATGCCCAGGATGTAGGCCCTCAGTTTGGGTACTGAAATTAAAGGTTAAAAGTATTATTCATCTTTGCGGGTCAAGTTTCTCTCCTTTGATTACCCCACCCCTTTTTATAGTTGCACAGGCCTTATTGCTGGGATATAATGCACAATGCAAAGGAACGCTGTGCTGCCTGTGAGGGGCCTGAGAGACAGGTGGGAAATGACCATCCAGAAAGAGACTTTGGCTGGTCACTGACCCTGGTGCATATCTGTCATTTCATCATGCCAGAAGAGGCAGTATTGCACTTCACATAATTTATAGCTAAGATACTGTGGTGATTGAAATGCAGACTATTAGCTGGGAGACATTTTTGTTAACTAAACTGTGATGAGCAAACCTAGGGAAACTGAAAAATGGAAAACATCCCTGGCAAACCTTGCTTCCCTGAGTATTCCCAACACATCAGGGAGCTCCCTGGAGCCCACGAGCAGTCACTGTTACAATTTGAACCACTCACATGCCTGCTGGAACACGTGGTGCCTAGTTAGCAGAGCTGTTGTGGGAGCCTTTGGGACACTGGACTGGGCTGGCTGGGAGCAGAAGGTAAATCCTAGCTCTTGTCTCAGCTGCAGTATCTCCTTCAAGGAGGTCTGAAATGATCAGAACCACATGAAACCTTTTCCTGGAAGACAAACTCTGCCTACAGCTGGTGTCAAACTTTGACCCTTTCTTTCGGCCAGCAGAAGATTCCTGGGGTCCACTGTTTCAGTAGTCTGGTTGCCAGAGGGCACAAGTGTCTCTTTAAAATATCTTCATACCAGTTCAAATGATGGGTCACATTGATGAGGTCAAGTGATTTGTTCAAGGTCACACGACTTGATAAGGGTCTCACAATCAGGCTGTATCAAAGTCTAGACCAGAAACCTGATCCACCTCTGGAATAATATGTTTTTCTACACTATTACACATAGCTCAACATTATTCCAGAGACTCCTACTTCTACTGTCTCCCAAATAGAACACATCTACCATGCTTGGAACTTGAAGCTGCTGAATCTTCAGTGTTAGGTTTCAAACCTGGGACAAAGAGCTGAGATGCCCATTTAACATATTAAAGTGGACCTGGCCGCCAGGTTCTCCCTGCATCCCTCAGCCCCTACCTGTTACAGGCCCCTCCTGGCTGGCATATCCCACCTTTATGCTGAACTCTCCAGCCCAGGGATCGGGCTGCCCTTCCTCCAGCTGCTCTCCTCAGTTGTCCTTGTTTGATTAAAAGTTTCTAAAAGTGTTTTATTTGTCTGTCTGTTAGAATGATGTGGCCACAGTATGTCTGTATGTATGTGTAAATATGTTTCCACAATGTGCTTAATTTATATTTCTGTGTGCACATGTGCTTGTTTAAGACCAGTAAAACTTATATCTCTAGATTATAGCAGCTCTGGAAAAATACAAACACATGGGTAGCTGCCATTTTAACCTCATCACCATCTTTGATAAGGGTACCCACATGTGCTAGTCCGCCATCTTTGATAAGGGTACCCACATGTGCTGTTCTGCCATCTTTGATAAGGGTACCCACATGTTCTCATCTGCCATCTTTGGTAAGAGTACCCACATATGCTAGTATTCTTTGATTTATTAAAATATTCCTTTTAATCTTCTTGCACTTACTAGCACTGATAAAATGTAACTAATTGGATAAACTACATGTCTAAATTTAGCTTATATGCCCAGTTTAAAATAACAGGTAATGGTACCCTGACTCTCAAGTGCCTTTATAGATGTGAGGGTATGGCATTTAACAAAAGAGCTTCTAACATAGACACACCAGCTTCTGCAACACCCTTTAGCTCCTCCAAGAAGACAGAAGACCTTCCACCTCCAGGCCTTGCCTTTGGGTTTGGTAAACCCACTCACAGAGCAAAAAGCGACCTTTCACCTCCTCAGCTTCTTGGATGCTTCTTCACTCGGGAAATCTATCTCCTCATCCTGCCAAGACAGGTAGACTAAATCTCCCCCCAACAGGAAAAATCTTTGGGCCTCTTGTACTCAGAAGCTAATAGGAAGCACTGCTTCTAAGACTGGTGTTCTCCAAGGACTAAGGAGAGGATTTGGGATCGCCTGCATAGCTAAAAAAGCTGTCTCAGTTTTGCTCACTTATCCCTCCCAGATCTGTCTAATGGCATTTGAAGGTACTGGTAGCTCATCATTTGTGAAGTTTCCTGCTAAAATACAGACAGGTATGCCTCTTTAACAGCTTCATAGTTCAGAATTAACAGGTTTCAGGTATATAAAAAACTAACAGTCTCCAGAGCCTTTTGCTAACTCCAGCCAGTTTCAAGCATATTTTACAGGTTATTCCTGCTGCCTGGGCCAAGACCAACTCACAAAGTACTCCCGTGACAATGCCAAACACCTGCACCAGCTCCTGGGACTTCACCATTGGTACCAGCTCTCCTAGATCAAGGACACCTGCCAACTAAAATCTGGTTTTATCTGCTATTGTGTCCCATCCCATGGCTAGCCCCATTCATAGGGCCAATAATAACAATATATTTTTTCTCCTAGCTACATGCATTCTCATCTCTCTCAAAAAGCAGCTGCCTGAGGTCTCCAGGATGACAGCAAACCGGATGCCGCTCCAGTCACTCCTCTTGCTGAGCGTGAGCCCAACGCCCAGCTCTCCCTTTCCCACGCCGCCCCATGCCCACAGGAAGTAGCCAGACTTGAGCTGATGCCCCTATATCCAAGGACTCTGGGATGTTGTATTGAAAGTGAGACCCAGCTCTCTGATACCCCTATATCCAAGGACTCTGGGATGTTGTATTGAAAGTGAGACCCAGCCCTCTGACACCCCTATATCCAATAAGTCTGGGATGATGGGAAGCATCAGCCCAGCCCCTGGCCTGGGAGTTGCTTTGGTCTGGACTCCAACTCCCAGTCTGCCAAGCTCTGACCCTCCTCAGGGAGGGTCAGGACCACTCCCATGGGCTATTTAGGATTGCACCCAAAAAAGGAACACATGGTCCCTGGGGTTTGTGTGGGTTCCTCTCCCCGCCATGCTGTCCCGGTCCACCAGGGACATTTATTAAATTCATTAAATGTGGGCATTTTTGATTCAGTCTAATTTGGTTTAATTGGAGTTATTTTGCATCGGCAGAGGCTCTTCTTAAGATTATTTTTAACAGTCCTTCCCTATATAATTCAACCATTTTGGTTACCTGACCTTTTTGTCTACTTTCTTTTGGGCCTCCTGGCTGATGCACCCGGTTCCCCTCTTTCCCCACCCCACTCTCCTCACATGGCTCAGGGTCATGTCCACTCTGGACTCTCCCACATGTCCCCACCTCTGGCTAGGCCCTCCCACATAGCTACAGTAAACCTTCTCCCCCACCATTCCCTGGGATCTACCGGTATGGTTCTTTTCCTTTCCAGATTCTTAGGACTGACTGCTCAGCCACATGTCCTTTATTAGATCATGAAATAAAGACCACACTGTCAGGAAATAAACATTTCCTCCCCCTCAGAGAGGAGATGGCCATGCTCCTTAACAAAATCCAGCCTAGCTCGCAAGGTATCCCGAGGGAGAGAAAACCCTGCCTCCTGTGTTAGGCAGTGTTTCCTTAGTACAATCAACACTTGTCTCAAATCCAGACCCTCTCTCCCAGAGCGAGTCAGGTCCAGAGGGGCCAGGAGGCCTAGGCATCTGCATTCACCAAAAGCTCCCCGGCTTCCCTGCCCTCCCTGCTATTGCTTCCAGTGCGTGGTCTCCAAAGCATGTGGCTCCCCACAGATAGATTTTGCTCAAATAATCCTTTTCCCTAGTTAGCTAATAGAACTACTGACCTGGAAAAGGCATTTTCACTTAAGTACCAAAAAAAAAAAGAAGAAGAAGAAGAAGGAGGAGGAGGAAGAGGAGGAGGAGGAGGAGGAAGAGGAGGAGGAGGGGAAGCCAGCACTTGGGAGGCATAAGCAGGTGGATCTCTGAGTTTCAGGCCAGCCTGGTCTACGGAGCAAGTACCAGGACAGCTAGGGCTGTTACGTGGAGAAACCTGGTCTCAAAACAACAACAAAAAAGAGTGTGTTGAGGAGATAGCATCTTGGTTAGGGATGGAGCTCATGTCCACTGCTCCTCTAAGAAATGTGAAACATGAGTAATAAAAATTCAGAGAGAGAAATTGGGGTTCAGCCGGAAGATCCAAAAGCAAAGCAGCCAGCAACTGGCTTTTACCTCGACCTCAGTCTGAAATGGCGATCTTGCCTCCAGGAATCGCAGAATGAGATGGATAGCCACCATTTTTTACCTCAGTGCCATCTTTAGTAAGAGTACTCATGTGTGCTAAACCTGCCAAGGGGACAGTCTGCCTCCAATAGTTTTTGACTTACTAAAACATTCCTTCTAATCTTCTTGCCTCTACTGACATTGGTAAGCTGTAACTGGGTAAACTATCTGTCTAAATTTAACTTATATGTCTAATTTGGATATACCTGACAGGTAATGGTACTCTGATTCTCAAGTGCCTTTACAGATCTGAGAGTATGGCACTTAACAAAAGAACCTTTATGACCGAGAAATGCCAGCTCCTGCAGCGTCCCTCCTCCAAGAAAATACTTGGTTGCAAAAGACCTTCTGCCTGGAGGCTTGCCTTTGGATATGGCAAAGCCACCCACACAGCAAAAAGCTGCCTTCCACCTCATCAGCTTCCTAGACACTACACCAGGGGATCAATCATCTCATCCTGCCAAGACAGGTAGACTAAACCCTCACCCCACAGGAAAATCTTTGGGCCTCCTGGACTCAGCAGCTAAAGGCAAGTACTACTTCTAAGACTGGTGTTTGCCAAAGACCGTGGAGAGACTTGGGATTGCCTGCATAGCTAAAAAAGCTGTCTCATTTCTGCTCATTTATCCCTCTCAGATTGTCTAATGGCATTTGATGACCTAAGGTACTGGTAGTTCATTACTTCGTTTGTTAAGTTTCTGGCTAAAAATAAAGACAGGTGTACTTCTTTCACAGGCTTCATAGTCCAGTTAAGAGGTTTCAGGTGTATCTGCAGAAGTTCAGCATTTCCAATTCCCTTTAATTGTCTTCTAAAATGTTCATGCCTATTAATCTAAGGCCATAGCCTTTTGCTATGATACCAAGATGTAATTCAGTTCCAGCTGTCTTACAGATACAAGCAGGTTACTGGAAAACGTTCTGCTACTGTATCAAAAATCTGGTCTGGTAAAAACTAATAGTTTCCAGAGCTTATTTTAACCCCACCCCTTTTTAAGCATATTTTATGGGTCACTCCTGCTGTCTGGGCCAAGACCAACGTACAGAGGGCCTTCCAGACAATGCCAGCACCTGCACCAGCTCCTGGGACTTCACCATTTTCACCACCTCCTGGCTCAAATGGACACCTACCCAGAAACTAAAATCTGCTCTCGTGTCTTAACTTATTCACCTGTGCCTCTCCTGTACAACCCGGGCAGTTCTCTGTCCCATTCTTTCTGGCAGTTAATCACCCTTCCCATGGCTAGCCCCATTCATAGGGCCAATAATAACAACATATTTTTTTTTCTCCTAGCCACGTGCCTTCTCTTCTCCTTCAAGAAAAAGATGCCTAAGGTTTCCAGGATGGCAGTTAACTAGATGCCTCTCCAGCCATACCTCCTGCTGAGCGTGAACTCCCAACTCCCAACTCTTCCCTCTCCTACATCGCCCCATGCCAGCAGGAAGTAACCAGACTTGAGCCGGGACCTCTATACCCAAAGAATCTGGAATGTTTGGGTTAAGGCTTCACCTCAGCCCCTGGCATCCATATAACCAAAAAGTCTGGAATATTTGGGTGGAAAGTTGCATCCCAAGCCCCTCCCCTGGGAGTTGCCTCAGTCCAGACTCTACCTCTGAGAAAGCCAGTGATGCTCAAGACCACTTCCACAGGCTATTTAAACTGCCCCCAGAGAACAAACACATGGTTTCCTGGTCTTTCTTCCCTGTCTCCTCCTTGAGGGCCTGGAAGGCCACCCCGAAGTGCTGGCATCCATTAAACCTGGGCTTTTTCTAATTCGGTTTGATTTGGTCTGATTTGATTATTGCGTCAACAGAGAGATTTATCAGGCCGCAAAAACATTTCCTTACCTCGACCTCAGTCTGAAATGGCGATCCTGCCTCCAGGAATCTCAGAATGAGACTGAGAGCTGTCTCCACCATTTTATAACTCTGTCTAGTTCTGGGATTAAAGGCATGCACCACTGGGATTAAAGACAGGCCCTACCCGGTTTCTATAGCAAGCTAGTACGGCTACTGGGATTAAAGGTGTGTGTTATTGTGGCTGTAAGATTGGCCAGTGTGACTGTTTTACTTTTCTGATCTTCAGGCAAGCTTTATTTATTAAAATAAAAATGAAATGCCACTAGAGAAATGAGATGCCTTCTGACTTGGACCCGTGCATGCTGCCAGTCTCTGTGTATCTGTGGGATAAATGCCATGGTATAGCAGCTGTTTGCATGAAGTGCATGTTAGTTTTGAATGCTTCCTTTTACTACCATCTACAACTCTGTGAACATCTTTTCATAGTCCATTGGGTTGACTCTTTCCTTCGCACTGTGACAGATACCCTGAAGTTTGAACTGTTGATAATACACCTCTAGATTCTATAGCGGGGAAAAGTATCTTAAGGGCTGGCAAGACAGCTCAGAGGGTAGAGGCATGTCTTCAATGGCCTTCCCTCCTAGTCAGTTTTGCAGACCCTTTTCTTGGAAATAATAGAAATGGGAACATTAAAACTGTCCCTCCTTAGGATTCAAATGCCATATGAAAAGGTACTTACTAGGACCTCAGTGATATTTGCATGGTAGAGACTGCACAGCTGGTTTCACACACAGCCACTCACAGTTACCTCCCAGAACTGTGTGCCAGTCAATCTGGACCGTCCTCCTTCACATGGTGTGAGTTGCAGGCCCTAACTGCAGAAACACCTCTCTCAAATGGAGTCCCACTCCCACAACACCTTACTTAGTGCCCTTCATGAAGGTGGTATTCTCGCAGGGTTCTCAGTACACTGCCTTTTCTTATTCTTGTGAAATCTTTTACCATCTGCTAACCCCTTCCCTATTACTATAATGACTAGACATCTGCTTGGCGACATTACCTATTGCTGATGGAAAAAGTATGGAAAAGACTGAAAAGATGAGCAGAAGAAACAAATTATTTAGAGTCTCAGTGATGAGTCTCAAAGAGCTTGAGAGAAGAGAACAGGTGTGTCAAAGGAAGACCAAGTGTTGCTCTTAAGTGGAGCACTAGGGGAGAGGGGTCAAAATGAGATGGAAATTCTGAGGCAGCAGATTTTATGAGATTAAAGCCATGCCATTGTGCCTTACCCAGTCACACAAAGAAAGAACTCAGAAGGTTAAAGGAAGACAGCAAACTCCATCTGACTGTTCTGGAAGGCTACTCAGGCTGCTGTATGGGCGGAGATCAGCTGTTTTAAGACACTGACGAACAGTAACTGTGTAGAAAGGCCTTTTGGGAACCCTGAAGGGCAGTGCCCCATTGTTTCTTCCTCTGATCTCCTTCTAGTATTTTGTAGCTAAATCCTACACACAGAGCAGGTGATCAGAAAAGGGTTCTGACTCACCTGAACTGTACTAAAATGGGTAGTGTTGTGGGATAATTGTTTTGTACACTGTGAGGATGTGTCTATGCCAAGGCACTTCTTATTGATTTAATAACGAGCTTAATGTCCAACAGCTAGGCAGGAGAGAAGAGGCAGGACTTCTGGGCAAAGAGAGGAACTCAGGGGATGAATTGAGGCATGTGGATGTCACCAGCCAGACAGAAAAGTTGGTTGTACAGTATGGAGGAAAGATAACAAGTAACATTTGAGAATACAGATTAAGATAAGATAAGCTCTTAAGTTATAAGAGCTAGTTGTGAACAAGCCTAAGCTAAGACCAAGCATTCATAATATGTTTATTAATAATATGTTTCCAAGTCATTATTTGGGAACCGGAGTTCCAAAGAAAGTCTGACTCCAGGGTAGAGCTGTTCTAAACAATTCATGTGCTCCTCTCTTTGACTATCAGGCTACTGAAACAATAGTCCTCAAAAGAATTAAAAGTTTCTTGGGGGCTGGAGAGATTGGTTGAGCAGTTTAGGTCACTGGCTGCTCTTCCAGAGGACCGGGGTTCAATTCCCAGCTCTCACATGGCAGCTCACACCCGTCTGTGACTCCTGTTTCAGGTGATACCTACACACTTATATACATGTAGGCAAAACACAAAAGCACATGAAATAAAAAATAATTTTAAAAAATTAAAAGTTTCTGTGTTAGGAAAGGGACAGTACAAAGCCTGCTGCCAGCCAGAGGAGGAACTTGCCTCTTAGGGAAGGAGTTAACACAGTTCTGACTTATCGGACCACCTTGTAAGACAGACCTGAACTGTGGCAATGATGGGCAGAGATGAGCAGTGTTCCCCTCGGCGGTGATGGCTTGGAGATGCATCCACACCTGCATCTCATCTCAGGACACTGGAGATGGTCTTGTGGGTCCCTGGGCATCCTTATTTGTTCCTTTCCTGCTTTTCACTATGACTTTTCTCTTTAATTGCCCTGCTAGGGATGGACTGCAGAACTTAGCTCTTGGTAGAGCACAAGATTTATTCTTAAAACTCTGATAACAAAGCCTCAGACAGAAACAAGGCAAAACATTTCAGTCTAGCAAGCACTGAATTCTGGCTTTGCAGGGAAATGTGGCCACTTCTTGTTGATCCCATGGGAGGGATAAATTTTTTTTAAAGTACTATCAAATATTGAAGCCATTCTAAAACTATTGACCTCCTTTGCCAGGTACTCAATCCACCTTTGGTTTGGTGACCCCTCTGTCTTGAACATGACTTTCTTGTAATCTGCCAAATATCTCTCAGACATCTATCCAATTTAAGGAAAAAATATGCAAATTAGTAAAATGGGGAAGAAACTCATGTAAATGAGTAGAACACACAGAATTCAAACAGGCAGAGAAGGGGCAGATTTTCTATATTTGGTAGACATTTGCCGAGGGTTTTCACACACACACACACACACACACACACACACACACACACACACACACACATATATATATATATATAATGGTTTTGATAATATTTAACCCCTTGCACACTCTCTTGTTCCCTTCCACTCCTGTTGCTCTCCCTCCTCTTTCCAGCCAGTTTCTTCCACTGCCATCTGCTCCTTCTCCCTTCTTCCTTCCTTTCTTCCCTCCTTCACATCTTTCTTCTTGTGAGTATTGAGTTTAATGACTTGCAAGAGTATAGGCACCTTATCAATGGCTACACAACTGAAAAAATGTCTCGTCCTCCTCCAGAAGCCTGGAGCTACACTTACAGTCACAGGAGGGAAGACTGAGGTCTCATGATCCCCTCCATGACAAGACATTGATGGCTCAACCCTGAGCAGGTTTGTACCGATAATCACAGTGCTGAGCTCAACAGTGTAATGGCCAGGCCAAGTCAGGAAGAAAGTGTTCCTCAGCACCATGTGCTTCCTGTGATATTCTCTGAGTTGTGGAGAAGGTGTTAGACGTCCCAAGTGAAGCTCAGCTTTCAACAGTTGGTTATTGACCAGTTTCGAGTCTCTACAACGATCAGTTCCCACTTCAAGAACAAACCCCCATGGGGCTACAGACTGGGCTCAGCTGTTAAGAGCACTTGCTGCTCTCCCAGATGACCTAGGTTCAACTCTTAGTTCATACAGGCAAGACATCCACATACACTTAAAACAAATAAAATAGAAAAAGAATAAGCCTCTCTGGCAAAAGATGAAACAGCATTAGCCTATGGCATAAACATATTTAGAAGACAAACAGGCACAACATGTCCAGTGAGCAAAGCAACAACACTAACTCCCCCACTTGGACCTCTGGCCTCCCCAGCTACAAGCTTTAAGTAGGCTTATAGTACCAGATGTGAGTCCAACTCCAGTTAAAAAGTGGTTGGTTATCCCCCATAATAGAGTTGCTACTGTTGCACAATTGCACAGGTGTGCATGTCTTACCTTGCAGGTTAGTGGTTTAGCATGCAGGATCCACAGCAGAATCGGGTTGCTGATGACTCTTCTCCTTGACAGCCTGCATAGCACCTTCCAGGACTGTGAGGGCTAACCTTGCTAAGAGCTTCCTATACCATTCTCTCTCAGTTCCCAACAACCCCATTGTCTTCATTTTACATATCAGGTTAATTAAAGCCTGGGTTTGAACCCATGTCTAACTCTGAAGTCCACTTCTGCAAGCATTATTAATAAAATTTTCAAGGGGAAAATGTTGTTTTCCAGCCTGACATAATGGATTGGGCTGGGAGTGGAGATCCTTTAAAGCCAATTTGATTTAGAAAGAAGATAGTGCTCATTTCAAAAATACAGCTCCTCCCAACCCCTAAGCACCAAAGTCTCAAATCTCAGCATGGGAGAAACCCATTAGTATCCAATTTTGCAGTGCTAAACTGGTCTGATGAGACTTCATCCACTGGACCATTTACTCTGGATAAGATGCAAGCTGCCTATGGGAGTCAGGGAGAATTACAAAAGTTGGGGTGTTCCATAGATCAAACCCAAGCCCCAAGTGGAATGTTCTACTTTTTCAATTAATTGATTCTAAAAAGTCCACCCTCCACATTATCTAATTGGGGCACCTGTTTTCTTGTTAGTCTAGAATTCCAAAACTCCTTTTAAGAATTTTTTTTCTATCCAAAATATAGCAGAGAAAAAAAAAGAGTTTAAGCTGTCAAATTAAGACATCCATTTGCTGCTGGGATGAGTGGCAAGGTTAGGGCCTAAAGAATAGTGTCAGTTGCCCTGAGCTATACACATCTGACAAACGTCCTTAAGGAACTCAGCTCCTCAGTGTTTGAAAGAGCATAACCCACCCAAAGGTTTTTGCACTTCTTCGTCTATTGCAGGAGGAAAGGCTCTATCTGCCAGGAAGTATTTGGTGTTCTATACACCAGCGGGTTCTTAGCTTGGTTCCAGGGTCTCATCTTTTAATTCAGGACCACAGATCAGAGGCCATAGCTCAGCACACACCTAAATTAATAGAGCAACTCCCCGAGACATTAATAAAATCCCACAGAAACCACTCCCCTTAATTTTTATTTCGTATGTTTATGGAGCATCCGTACATTGCCAGGAACCGTTCTCAGATAAAATTGGAAAAAAGCTGGTCAATCCCTGCTTACATAAAGCTTGGTGTAGGGAAAAAAATCTCCAGTGATTCACAGATCATGTCAGGTAGTGTAAGCGCCAGATGGAATGAACAAAGAGGACCGAGGTTCAGTTCCCAGAACTCATGCTAGGCAGCTCGCAGCCACCTGTATCTCCAGCCCTGGGGTCTCTGTGAGCATCTGCCCTCAATCACACACACACATGCACGCACACACACACACTCAGCTCAAACACATAAATAAAAATAAGTCTTTCTTTCTTTAGGAATGAAGAGTAGGAGGGCAAAGGTGGCGCACACCTTTAATCCAGCACCCGGAGGCAGAGACAGGTGGATCTCTGTGAGTTCGGGGCCAGCCTGGTCTACAGAGCGAGAATAAAGAGTAGGCTCACAGGAGGTCAGGAAGACTCTCTCTGCACTACCTGGTATTTGAACAGAAGGAGAAGGGAGCAAAAGGCCAGACATATACAGTTCGGAAGAAAAACATTGTGAGGACACGGAATGGGGAGGGCACAAGCTCTCAAAGGAGGATTGTGTAACTCCTGTCAATCACCCGGTTACTGGGCTACACAACCAATCTGGTTCCATGGACACAGCAGGAAATGATGGAGCCCTTCTTTCTTTATCTCTCCCTTCCTTCATTTTTCTTTGTTCCTTCATTTCTTTCTGCCTTCCTTCCTGTTTGTCCAAACCTTTGCTTACCAAGTTAACTGTTTCAACCACCTGAACGATTTAGCGTATGAAACAGGACACAGCATAGTGCTTTGGTGGCATGACAAGCCACCCTTTTCCAGAGCCTGGCCATTCCCAGTACTCAGAGATGGAAGGGAAGTATAACTCCAGGAGAGGAGCAAACACTTAGAGCAATGGAGTCCTTGCTGTTGTGACAGGAATTATCTGTAGACGCTGCCCCAGGTTAGAGGTGTGAGGGGCATTCCCACCTCGCTGCTCGGAGGGGTAGAGGATAGCTGACATGGTATCCTGGAAGTCAGAAAAGAAGCGGGCCCAGGGAGTGAAGGGCTGGAAATGAGAGAGGGGTACCTCTCCTGCCCCCTCCTCCCTCCCTCCCTCCCCGATTCTGTCTCTGTCTCTGTCTCTGTCTCTCTCTCTCTCACACACACACACACACACTGACACACACACACAAGATCCTCAAAATCACACACACGCACCATAAGCCTCCCCCACTTCAGAGTCGCCCTGCCCTGCCACATCACTCTAACATGGGGAAGGTTATAACTTTAGGAGCCAAAGCATCAAATTCTAAAATTGAAATTTCTGTGCTTTTGCTTGGCATATAATGGTTTTGTGATTTAGAGCACCCGCTGCCTTTTATTAATGAACACAGATCGTGGTCTGCACTTTTAAAATCACTTCGGCTTGGGCCCGGGGCTGCCCAACAGTAGAGTGCTTGCCTAGCATGCTCTCAGCCCTCAACTTGATCCCCAGAATCCCCAAAGGAAAAGTAAATCTCACTCTTCAGTTTATGTAAGCAAATCAACCCAGAAGTTGGCATAATTGTTTCCCCAGAATAGAATTCTATGAGACCACTTTGTTATTTTGCCTCTTTCTCTGATTGTATCCACCTTTCTTCTACCTCCAAACATCCCATCTGTTCCTTTCGATGCACTAACTCCCTCAACATGGGTTAAAAATACAAAAACATTGTCCCTCCTCGGCACACCAAAAAATAAAATAGCCTAGCCATCTGACTAATGATATATTAAAAGCTTCAACTTGGTTCCACGCTTCATCTCTATTACCTAATAGGGTGCCGGTGAATCGCCTGCTATGTTCATATCTTTCCTTCCCCGCCAGCGTCTTAGCTGTTTGCTCACAGACACAAATCACTGCAGTGAGAATTCCCAGGTGAGGCATTATCTGGGACCTCTCCTGCCGTGTATGAATGGTTAACAGAATTAGCAGGCCAAGCCTTGAGAAAGATTTTGTTAACCTTAGACACAGGTGGCTCCTTGTGCTGCCAGACTGCATGGCATGGAATCACAATGTGCTGAATGCCAGGACAGCCTACCTGTGTCTTGCATGTTTGCCTACCATTTCTTTGATTTATCTCAGTCTTCCCACTAGGCTGACTTCCCTGGGTTCGGATTTTCTCATTTCCCACCCTATTTATTCATCCTGGTTGCTGTACTGGTCAGCATCACCACGACAAAATACCTGAGATGAACAACTTAAGGGATGAAGGTTCGTTTGGGGCTCGTGGTTTGAGAGGCTCAGTCCCTGACCACCTGGTCCCATCACTTTGGGCATGCGGTAAGGATAAATATTGTGGTGGAGAGTGGAACGGAGCTGTCCTCCGCATGGTACCTGGAAAACAGAGAGCTGGAGAGAAGCAGGAGAGGGGTGAGGACAACACGCACCCTTACAAACGTGTGCCCACAGTGGATCCGCAAGTGGAGGAGCCATTGTTAGGCCAGGGCCCCATGATCGAATCACCTCAATGATTAGATTCACCAACTGGGCACTGCGTTTTCACTACATAAGCCTTTCGTGGAGGGTACTTCATAACCAAACCATAAGAGAGCCTCCGGCCTGAGTCTCCCACTTTGTATTCAGTTTGCAGCTATGCATGTTTCTCTGACTTAAGATGCTGTGCTCTTCTACAGCTAGTCAGTGACTGCTGACAAAGGAAGAGTCAATGTCCGGGGACAAGCCCCCTGACAGGTTATTCAGTTGGTCCCAAGTGGTCAGCCCTAAACACATAGGAGCAATACTAAGTGGACTCAGGAGGTCGAATGTGTGTGCACATGCATACATATGTGTAGATAAAACAGTAACTATCACAGAGGAGGTCGTGAATTTGCTAGGGAAGGATAAGAGAGGAGTTAGAGGGCCAGGGATAGAAATGATGTGATATAACTTTAAAGTATAAATTTCTCAAAATTAAATTAAGAAAGATTCTGTGCTCTAGACAATAGAACATGGGTCGGCTGATCACTGGGAAGAGCCTCCGGAACAATGGAGTACCACTGTCCAGCTTCCTGAGCCTACCCACACCTCTGATGTGATTCTGAAGAATCTTCCCATGCCTGTGTGAGATGGTATCACTGCCCCATGGATGGGTATCACTGGCACGGGGCCCTTTCCTAGGAAGCATGAGCATCATTATTGCCTCTCTTTCTTAAACTGTAGAGCCCTGCTGCTACCGCCCTCACAGCACTGCCTACTGCATCTCAGACCACTGGGAATCACTTCCGAAATCCTGGGTGTTACTGACGGGAACCCATGCAGGCCTAAAAAGTGTTACAAGTATTAGGCTTTGGGGTATGGACCAATAACATAGATTAAGAAACCTCAGCAATAGAGAAGAAATGGTTGGGCTTCATACTCATTCTCAAGGGATTCAATGGTTCCACTCAGCTACCCTCTCTTTGGATTTCTCTAAGAAATCCAAAACCTCATCAGGTCCAGACTAGCTTACATCCTAAGGGAGCTCCCAGACAGGATGCCCCATTGTGTTTGGGAAATCTTTCAAGAGGACTCCAGTCCCAGGATCCATTCCAAACCAAATCTAACCATCTCAGGTACAACCTTGAGATCAGAGATGGGGTGACCCACATGTGCTTCAGGGGCCTCCTGAGACACAGGATTTTCAGTCCAAACCTGGGTAAATTCTGAGCAGATCCTATGAAGTGATCACTCCTGCAGAGACCATTATGTAAGCAGAAGCTTCCGTGCGAGCCTCCCATTCCCAGCATGGCCTCAGCCGTCAGGAGCATATCCTGAAACAGATGTGGAAGGCACGTGTGATCACTGTGCATTCTGGTGCGTGTTTCAATAAAATAATTAGGGTGTCTTCTGCACCTAGTTAGGATTCAATCAGTGACATTCCAAAATTAGTTTTAATTGATGGAATTTTATGTAATTATGACAACTATCTCTAAAATAAGTGATTAACTATTTCAATAAAAAAGGAATGTTCTGAAAACAAACCTCTGCAGAATTAGAAATACTCTCTAAGATATCTGGCCAATTAAAAGCTCCTTGAATCTTGTTTTTACATTTTTGCCGACAAAGGTTGCTTAGCAACCATCAGCTGGATCTTCTCTCTCATCAGTTTCTTCTCCAACCTTTGCTCCTGCAGCCAAGAGGGAAGAAAGGCGGGGGCTCTGGGATGGCCTCGCTTCTCAGTCACATGCAGGGTGAGGGCTTTGAAATATAGCAGACCCTATCGCCTGCTCCCAGGCTTATACATCTACAAGATGCGTTTTCAAAGGACAGTGAGTTTGGGTGGGGGCTTAATTCACCAAGGCCCATAAAGCAATGAGAGGGTCCATATAGCAACTGCTCTAAAGGAGAATTGCTTGGGCGCCGGGCACGAGCACATCAAACAGCGACAAACTGGTGGGGGTGGCACTGCTAAGACCAGCTTTGTGCCATGACTTGTCTAGATGCTACTTCCACAGAGCTTCTAGAGTTCAATTGGTCTGTGGGGTAATTTGACTAGGAATGCCCTCCCTCGGCTCCTTTAGATGTGGCCTTCTGTGAGTAGGTATGGTCTTCTTGGAGGAGGTGTGTCACTGGGGGTAGCTGGGCTTTGGGGTTTCAAGAGTCTGGACCAGGCCTAGGTTTGCTCTTCTGCTGCCTGCAGATCAGGATGTAGAACTCTGAGCTATTTCTCCAGCACCATGTCTGCTTGCAGGCCGCCATGCTCCCCAGCACGATAGTGGGCTAAACCTCTGAAACTGTCAGCCAGGCTGTTTTAAATGTTTTCTAAGAGTCGCCTAGGTCAAGGTGTCTTTTCACAGCAACAGAACAGTGACTAAGACAGTTCGGCTCAGGGAAACAGTTTTTTGATGGAACGGGGAGGGTAAGAAGGAATTACAAAGAAGCTAGAGGACATGGATGAGGCCACAGAAAGACCCTGTCTCTCGGAGTTTAGTGCCATGTTCTAGACTTCTGAGGACTTCAGCAGTTAGATTCAACCCACTTTCTTCTGTCTTCACCAAACACCACTTTTCACTCTGTTCCCCTTGTATGGCATTGTAGGTCTCTTTCTGTTCCTGCCGTTCACCTTCTCTCCTTTCCCTTACCAGCTACCTCAGCTTATTCAGAGCTGCTGGGCCTCCTAACTAACTTGTTTGGGAGTTGTTATCCAACAAAAGGACTTCTTCCATGTTTCTTTCAGCTTCAGTTCTATGAGCTTTTCGGGCATTTCTAGACCTTAAAGTCAAAGAATTCGCTTGTCATTCTAGGCAAACCCACAGACCAATTGGCACTCACTTTGACTTAAGAAACTGCTACAATATGAAGGTGGTAATATTAAACCATATCTTCTTTACCAAATCTGACATTTAGAATAGGGCCTTAACCAGAAAATGGGCATTATAGAAATATTTAATATTAAATCAGTGCTACCACAGGGCAATCACCTAATCCAACACTGCAAATGGCATCAGACTGAAGAGAAGTTGGGACCTTGGATTAAAGCCCAGTGACTGATTGTCTAACATTCAATAGACCCTGGTTTGATCCCAGTGCCATAGAGAAGAGGGAACTGGGCACTGGCATACATATAGGGAGAAAACTATGTGACAGGACACAGGAAAGGGGAGAAATCCACAAGCCAAGGAGGGAGCCTAGAATAGATCCTTCTTTCAACCCCTCAGAAGCCGCTGCCTTTCAATAGTTCAATTTTGACCTTGTGCCGAACTGTGAAGCATTAGTTTCTGTTTATGGTACTGTAAGGACAGCCCTCAGAATTTATATAAACTTTGGTACCAAAAGTGGAGCTCTACTATGATATCCAAATGTATGAAGATTGCTTTGAAATTGGGTAGCACTGGAAGACTTGAGACTCAGCATTAAAAGGGCTACATTGCCTTGGAGAGACTATTGACAGAGATATGCATGATAAATGGAACTCTGGAGAAGGCTTGGAAGGAAAAGAGGTGAGCTGTGGAGAAAGAGGGCATTGTTGCAGAGAATACATTTGCACCGCGAACAGAATGTTACTAGGAATACTCATGTTAAAGGCATGGCTGGAGAAGTCTCTGAGAGCAGCAAGGCCCTATTTTTGGAAACTGGAGAAAGCTGATCCTCATTACAGTGGCGGGACTTGGCTGACTGGCACTCTGGTAGACAGAAGCAGAACTTAAAGCAAAGAACTTGGATACTTATTTCCCGAGATTTCTACGCCAAGTGTGGAAAGTACAGGTTGTTTTCTCTTTGTTGCTTGTGATAAAAACGTGAAAAGAGAAAAATAAATTGAAGCCTCCCAAGAAGAAGGAAACCATCACTGGTTGTGATGAGTCTCACCTTCTCCAGTGTTCTCTGCAAAGAGGACCAATAGCTACCTTAGCAAAAGCCAGAGGCAAAGAGGCGTGTTTTGGAAGACCCTCTTGTATGATAGTCTGGATGCCTATGAGTTGCTCAGGATTTGGATACCAGCTGAAACACTGCCATCCTGACTTTCAAGGGAGAGATGTGGAAGAAGGGGTAGAGGCCAATGGAGCTGCCACTGCTGCTCTACAATCAGAACACACAGGCCCAGAGGCAGAGAGCGATCTCCTTTCTGAAAGCCTGGGGCAAAGCACAGGAGGTCATGTTGTCTAAACACAGAAAAGCTGGGCAAAAACTTCCTGTTAGCTTTGTACACACAATGCATCTCTGAGATAGAAACTTTCCATTTTTTATCATTGAATCCTGGCAGAAGCCTTGGACACCAGCTTCACTCTCCTCATGCTATTGGCTTGGAGATTAAACAAATTGCCTAAAATTTCATGGCTGGAAAATGGAAAATCAGGCTTTCAGACCATACCTGATGTCAAGGTTTTTTGAGTTCAGAAGGGGATGGGGCTGTGTAACAACAACAAAGAATAAACAAAATTGGCCAAACTCACTCAGAATAAAAACTAAATTAATACACTTTACTTGCTGCTCATATAGCAAAGCATGTGGTTATGGGTATGTGTGTCTAAGGCTGATGCACAAAACTATAGGACTAAGTACCTGATAGAACTTTCAGTAGGGATGGGTTTTCAACTGTGTGTGTTTACCATAGACCTCATTAAGATGTTTTATTCTCTGACCTTGCAGTTACCTGTACTCAGCTGTGGTCTGAAAACAACGAAGAGAAAATTGCATAAGTAAGTCATTCTTGTTTTATATTTCACATCATTCTGAGTAGCATGATGAGATTTCAGAATGTCACACTCTGTGCCATCCAAGATGTTTATTCCTTTGTCCAGTGTATCCATGCTGTCTATGTTACCTTTATGTCAATCCTAGAAGCCTTGTAAATTGTCATCATCTTGCATGTGGCTTGAACACAGTGCTTGTGTTACATAGCCCTATTTTACTTAATAATAATTTCAAAGCCCAGAAGTATCAGTACTGGGAATTCAGATATGGCAAAGAGAAGCCACAAAGTGCTCCCTTTAAATGAAAAAAAAATGACACCTCAACTTCATAAGGAAGAAAATCCCAGCCTGAGATTACTAAGATATATGGTATTTTGTGTTGTAGGGTATTCTACTACAGCATATTATTTTCTCTATTTTATTATTTGTTGTTGCTACTCTGCCTAGTTGATAAAGGAAAGTTTATCACAAGTATTAGAGAAAGCATAGGATGTTTGTATGCAAGGTTTAGAAATGATTTCAGAAATCCATTTGAGGTCTTGGAATATATTCCTCCAGATGGGGGAGGGCTATGTACGATCTCTCTGTCTATGACAATGTGCTTACTAAAGTCTATACTTTTGTAGATATATGTTTTTAGAAATTTGATGCACAAAGCTGCAAAACCAAGTTGCAGTAGTCATTCTAGAAAGGTTGCATGAGTCTGAGAATCTACATATCTTTGCCTCTGTTTGTGTCTGTCTTTATTCATAGCCATTTCTATGTGTGCAGCCGTCTGCAGAAAACAGGTAACAAATTGCCCAGCACCTGGTAACACTTTTCAACCCTTCCAAATCCCAGTAACAAGATGCTGGTATAACCTTTGGCCAAGGGTGTCAAGGGAAATGTCTCTTCCACTTGCTGTCAAGATATAGATCCTTTGTCATACTGAAGGCATTTATCATTCTTACACCATCTGCATTTCAAGTAGCTTCCTCCTCAGAGCTGAGGTTTAAATGCTATTTTAGAGAATTCACAAATCTCTTGGTGACAATGATTTTTAAAGTTCATTCTTTAAGCCTTCATTGCAAGTTAGAATATAAGATTTTTTTTATAATACATTCTGCAAAATGCCAGCTACAGTTGCTTACTGCCTAAGAGAAATCATTTCTCTGTTTAAATGACACACCATCTTGCTGTCCCATCCCTTTGGGACTTTATTTTTTTTTATTTTTTGTTGATTTTATTGAGCTATACATTTTTCCCTGTTCCCCTCCTTGTCCCTCCCCTCCCCTTCAACACTCTCCCATGGTCCCCATGCTCCCAATTTACTCAGGAGATCTTGTCTTTAAATCCATGGATGTCTCTCTTAGGGTCCTCATGGTTGTCTAGATTCTTTGGAATTGTGATTTGTATGTTGGTTTCCTTTGCTTTATGTTTAAAAACCACCTATGAGTGAGTACATGTGATAATTATCTTTCTGTATCTGGGTTACCTCACTCAAAATAATGCTCTCTAGCTCCATCCATTTTCCTGCAAATTTCAAAATGTCGAAATTTTTCTCTACTGTGTAGTACTCCATTGTGTAAATTACCACATTTTCCTTATTCATTCTTCAGTTGAGGAGCAGTCAGGTTGTTTCCAGGTTCTGGCTATGACAAACAAAGCTGTTATGAACATACTTGAGCATATGTCCTTGTGGTACCATTGAGCATCCTTTGGATATATACCCCAAATGGTATTGCTGGGTCTTAAGGAAGGCTATTTCCTAATTTTCTGAGACACTGATATTCAAAGGGGCTGTACCAGCTTGCATTCCCACCAGCAGTGCAGAAGTGTTCCCTTTTCCCCACAACCTCTCCAGCATAAGTTGAAATCAGTGTTTTTGGTCTTGGCCATTTTTACAGGTATAAGATGGAATCTCAGAGTTGTTTTGATTTGCATTTCTCTGATGGCTAAGGATGTTGAGCATTTCCTTAAGTGTCTTTCAGCCATTTTAGGTTCCTCTGTTGAGAGTTCTCTGTTTAGGTCTGTACTCCATTTTTTATTGGATTATTTGTTCTTTTGATGACCAATTTCTTGAGTTCTTTGTGTATTTTGGAGATCATCATTCTGTCTGATGTGGGATTAGTGAAGATCTTTTCCTATTCTGTAGGCTTTTGTTTGGTCTTGTTGACCATGTTCTTTACTTTACAGAAGCTTTTCAGTTTCAGGAGGTCCCATTTATTAACCGGTTCTCTCAGTGTCTGTGTTGCTGGGGTTCTATTTAGGAAGTGGCCTCCTGTGCCAATGCGTTCTCTTCCCTGTTTCCATGTTCTCTTCTATGAGGTTCAGAGTGGCTGGCTTTATGTTTAGGTTTTTGATCCATTTGTACTTGAGTTTTGTGCGTGGTGATAGATATGGATCTATTTCCATTCTTCTACATGTTGATACCCTGTTATGCCAGAACCACTTGTTAAATATGCTTTCTTTTTTCCATTTGATATTTTTTGCTTCTTTGTCAAAAATCAGGTGTTTGTAGGTGTGTGGATTGATATCCGGGTCTTCTATTCAGCTCCATTGGTCCTCCTGTCTGTTCTTATGCCAATACCAGGCTGTTTTCAGTACTGTAGCTCAGTAGTAGAGTTTGAAGTCAGGATTGTGATGCCTCCAGAAGTTCTTTTATTGTATAGGATTGTTTTGGCTATCCTGGGATTTTTGCTTTTCCGTATGAAGTTAAGTACCTTTCTTTCAAGGTTTGTGAAGAATTTTACTGGGATTTTGATGGGCATTGCATTGAATCTGTAGATTGCTTTCAGTAAGATTGCCATTTTTACTATGTTAATTCTACCTACCCAAGAGCATGGAAGATCTTTCCACTTTCTGGTGTCTTCTTCAATTTCTTTCTTCAAAGATTTAAAGTTCTTGTCATACAAGTTTTCCACATGTTTGGTTAGAGTTACTCTGAGACATTTTATGCTATTTGTGGCTATTGTGAAGGGTGCTGACTCTCTGATTTCTTTCTCAGTCCATTTATCATCTGTGTACAGGAGGGCTACTGATTTTTTTTAGTTAATCTGGTATCCTGGTACACTGCTGAAAGTGTTTATGAGTTGTAGAAGTTCCTCGGTAGAATTTTTGGGGTAGCTTATGTAAACTATCATATCATCAGCAAATAGTGAGAGTTTTACTTCTTCTTTCCTGATTTGTATCCCCTTGATCTCCTTTTGTTGTATTATTGCTGCTAGTACCTCAAGATATGGAGAGAGTGGACAACCTTGTCTTGTTCCTGATTTCAGTGGAATCGCTCTGAGTTTCTCTCCATTTAGTTTGATGTTGGCTGTTAGCTTGCTGTTTATTGCCTTTATTATGTTTAGGTATATTCCTTGTAGCCCTGCTCTCTCTAAGACCTTTATCATGAAGGGATGTTGTATTTTGTTAAAAACTTTTTTAGCATCTAATAAGATGATCATATGGTTTTTAATTTTCAGGTTGTTTATATGGTGGATTATGTTGACAGATTTTCATATATTGAACCATCCCTGCATCTCTGGGATGACGCCAACTTGATCATGGTGGATGATGTTTCTGATGTGTTCTTGGATTTGATTTGCCAGTGTTTTATTTAGTATTTTTTGCATCAATGTTCATGAGTGAGACTGGTCTGTAATTCTCTTTCTTAGTAATGTCTTTCTGTGGTTTGGGTATCAGGGTAATTGTAGCCTCATAAAAAGAATTTGGCAATGTTCCTTCTTTTTCTATTGTGTGGAACAATTTGAAGAGTATTGGTGTAATGGAAAAATTAAAAATGCTGCAGGATCCCTGGCGGCAGTAGGCAGCAGAAATGCTGTAGGTCCCCTAGTGGTGGTAGCAGGCCATGTGGCAGCAGGCAGCAGGCCCTGACAGCATCCAGTCCCAGGCAGAGACAGCTGCCAGTCCCTGAGCGGTCGCTGGTCCCAGGCAGGAAGACACATGGTGGGTGGGCAAGAGACAGAGACATGGATAGGCACACCATGCAGAGTAAAGTTGGATATTTATTCAGGGGGTTATGGAGGGAGAAGAGTGAAGGGGAGACGAGCAGAGAGAGAGAGAGAGAGAGAGAGAGAGAGGAGAGAGAGAGAGAGAAGCGGGGGAAGGGGAAGGGTGGAGACAGAAGCAGAAGCTGCCTCTCCGAGAGGAAGACGGAAAAGAGAGAGAGCTCAGGCTGGAAGCTGAAGATCAGCCTGCCTCAGTGGATGAGGGAGGGAGTGGGCGTGGCTTGTCTCTTAAAGAGACAGAACAATCATTACAATTGGTATTAGTTTTTCTTTGAAAATCTTATAGAATTCTGAGCTGAAACCATCTGGGTTTTTTTTGGCTGGGAGACTTTTGATGAATGTTTCTATTTCTTTAGCAGTGATATGTCTATTTAATTTGCTTATCTGGTCTTGATTTTATTTTGGTAAATGATATTTATCCAAAAAGTTGTCCATTTCCTTTAAGTTTTCCAATTTTGTGGAGTACAGGTTTTCAAAATATGACCTGATGATTCTCTGTATTTCCTCCATGTCTGTTGTTATGTCCTCCTTTTCATTTCTGATTTTGTTAACTTGGATATTCTCTCTCTGCCTTTTGGTTAGTTTGGATAAAGGTTTGTCTATTTTGTTGATTTTCTCGAAGAACCAACTCTCTGTCTCATTGATTTTTTGTATTTTCTTTGTTTCTATTTTGTTGATTTCAGCTCTCAAATTGATTATTTCCTGCCATCTAGTTCTCTTGGGTGAGTTTGCTTCTTTTTGTCCTAAAGTTTTTAAATGTTCTGTTAATTCACTAGTGTGGGATTTTTCCAGCTTCTTTATGTAGGCTTTTAGTGCTGTGAACTTTCCTCTTAACACTTCTTTTATTGTGTCCCATAAATTTGGGTATGTTGTGTGGTTATTTTATTGAATTTCAGGAAGTCTTTCTCCCCTTATTTCTTCCTTAACCCATTGATGATTCAGGTGAGCATTGTTTAATTCCCATGTGTTAGTGGGCTTTCTGGAATTAGTGTTGTTGTTGATTTCTAGTTTTAAGCCTTGGTGATCCGATAAGATACATGGGGTTATTCCTTTTTTTTTGTATCTGTTGAGGTTTATTTTGTTACCGAGTATGTGGTCAATTTTTGAGACGATTCTGTGAGGTGCTGAGAAGAAGGTATATTCTTTTATGTTTGGATGAAATATTCTGTAGATGGTGTGGGAGGTCCTTCTGTCTGTGTGTTGCTTTTATTGGTTAATGAATAAACTGCTTTGGGAGCTATAGGGGAACAAGCTAGGCAGGGAAAACTAAACAAAATGCTGGGAGGAAGAAGGCAGAGTCAGAAAATAGCCATGGAGCCTCGGGAGACAGACACACTAAAATGTTTCTGGTAGGCCACAACCTCATAGTGATGCACAGATTAATGGAGATGGGTTAAATTAATGTGTAAGAGTTAGCCAATAAGAAGCTAGAGCTAATGGGCCACGCAGTGAATTAAATAATATGGTTTCTGTGTGATTATTTCAGTTCTGGTGGCCTCCTTCCATGAAACATATGGATGTCTGTTAAGTCCATTTGAGTCATAACATCTGTTAGTTTCCTTATTTCTCCATTCATTTTTTGTCTGACTGACCTGTCCAGTGGTGAAAGGGGAGTGTTCAGGTTTACCACTATTAGTGTATGGGGTTTAATATATGATTTAAGCTTTAGAAGTGTTTCTTTTACATATGAGGGTGCCCTTGTATTTGGGGCATAGATGTTCAGTATTGCGATTTCCTCTTGATGGATTTTTCCTGTGACTAATATGAAATGACCTTCTTTGTCTTTTTTGATTGATTTTAGTTTGAAGTCTATTTTGTTAGATATTAGGATAGCTGCACCAGCTTGTTTCTTAGGTCCATTTGATTGAAATTTTTTTCCTAACCCTTTACTCCGAGGTGATGTCTATCTTTTAGGTTGAAGTGTATTTCTTGTATGCAGCAGAAGGATGAATTCTGCTTTCATATGCAATCTGTTAGCCTGTGCCTTTTTATGGGTGAGTTGAGTCCATTTACATTAAGGGATATTAATGACCAGTGATTGCTATCTCCTGTTAATTTAGTTTTCATTGTTGGTGATATTAATTTGTGTGTTTTTCCTTTCTTTGGGATTTGCTGCTGTGAGACCATCAATTGTGTGTATTTTGTTGATGTAGCCAACTTCCTTGGGTTGGAGTTTTCCTTCTAGTACTTTGTGTAGGGCTGGATTTGTGGCTAGGTATTGTTTAAATCTGGTTTTGTCATAGAATGTCTTGTTTTGTCCTTCTATGGTGTTTGAAAGTTTTGCTGAGTATAATAGTCTGGGCTGGCATCTGTGGTCTCTTAATGTCTGCATAATGTTTGACCAGGACCTTTGGAATTTCATTGTCTCCATTGAGAAGTCAGATGTAATTCTGATAGGTTTGCCTTTATATGTTACTTGGCCTTTTTCCTTTGCAGCTCTTAATATTTTTTATTTATTCTGTATGTTTAATGTTTTGATTATTATGTGGTGAGGGGACTTTTTTTTTGATCCAGTCTATTTGGTGTTCTGTATGCTTCTTGTATCTTCATAGACATATCTTTCTTTAGCTTGGGAAAGTTATTTTTCTATGATTTTGTTAAATATATTTTCTGTGCTTTTGAGTTGAACTTCTTCTTCTTCTATACCTATTATTCTTAAGTGGGACACCATATTTCCTGGAAATTTTGGGTTAAGCTTTTGTTAGATTTAATGTTTTCTTTGACTGATGAGTCTATTTCCTCTATTGTATCTTTAGTGCTTGAGATTCTCTCTTCCTTCTCTTGTATTCTGCTGTTTATGCTTGCATTTGTGGTTCTTGATCATTTTCTCACAATGTCTATTTCTATAATTTTCTCGGTTTGTGTTTTCTTTATTGTCTCTATTGCAGTTTTCAAGTCTTGAATAGTTTTTTCATATGTTTGATTGCTTTTCCTTGGTTTTCTTTAAGGGATTTGTAGATGTCATCCATTTTTTTGTTTGTCTTTTCCTCCATTTCTTTGAAGGAATTTCTCATTCCTTTTAAAAGGCATTAAACATTCTGTTAAAGTTATTTTTTAGGTCATTTTCTTATGCTTCATCTATATTTGGTTGTTCAAGTCTTGCTGTTGTAAGGTCACTAGATTTTACTAGTGTCATGTTTCTCTTTGTGGTGTTGTGTGTGCTCTTACCTTGTTTACCCATCTTTTCCTTTAATTGGTGCCATTGGGGCTGTCTGTGACCCTGGAGATCAATCTTCCAGGTGCCAGCGAATCCAAGGCTCAGATGGTTGCTCCTCATGGTGCAGTTAGTGCCATGGTCTCAGTCACCTCGTTGGTCACTCCGTGTTCCTGGAGGTCACCCAGTGCTCTCTGGGTTTGCTCCACTCTTGTGGAATTTGCTGTCTCAGGCCTGTTCTGGCCTAGGTTGCTGGCTAAGACCTGTTTCTGTAAATGTCCCTGGTCTGGATCTGCTCCTGCAGAGGCCCCTGGCTTGGGATTGGTCCCACAAAGATCTCTGGCTCCAATCTACTCTCTCAGAGGTCCCAGATTCAGGTGTGCCCAGACCCACAGAGGATCTGGCTTAGACCTGGTTCCTTGGAAGTCCCAAACTCACGATTGGACCCAGAGGGGTCCTGGCTCAGGTCTACTCCCTCAAAGGTCCCAGACTCACACCCAGACTCTCAGAGGTGTCTGGTTCCTGCCTACACTGTTGTAGGTCCCAGACTCAAGCCTGGACCTGCAGAGGTCTCTGGCTCCAGCCCAGTCCCTCAGCAGTTGCTCCCCTGTACCTGCTCCTGTGTAGTTTGCTGTCTCAGGTCTGCTCTAGCCTAGGTTGATGGCTCAGTCCTGTTTCCATAAATGTCCCTGGTCTAGATCCACTCCCACTCATGCGGAGTTCACTTTCTCAGGCCTGCTTCAGCCTAGGTCACTGGCTCAGTCCTGTTCCTGTGGAGTTTGCTGATCCAGATCCACTCCAGCCCAGGTCACTGGCTCAGTCCTGCTTCTGTGAAGTTCACTGCCTCAGGCTTGCTCTGGCCTAGGTTGCTGGCTCAGTCCTGTTTCCATAAATGTCCCTGGTCTGGATCTGCTCCTACTCACATGGAATTTGCTGTCTCCGACCTGCTCCGGTCTAGGTCACTGGCTTAGTCCTGCTCTTGTGGAGTTTACCATCCCAGGCATGCTCTGGCCCAGGTCACTGGCTCAGTCCTGCTCCTGTGGAGTTTGCTGCCTCAGGGCCTGCTCTGGCCTAGGTCACTGGCTCAGTCTGGGGCATTTTATCTAACATGCTCTGTATTGTCTGTGTAGAATAACAGGGAGAACTTTATAGCCTCATGACCTTTGGATTAGAGGCAAATTCATGGCCAATGCTTACATTTTAAAATATGTCTCAGGCACAGGGGTCTCAGGATTATAACAAATTATCCTGGTTTACTTCATTGAGTGTATTTTTTGCATACAGAAACATGTCACACTTTACATATACATCATGATCATTTCTATGTAGACTTCATTCACATAAAAATAGGCCAAATTTCTAAGAATTCAAGATCTAATTGTCTGGGGTATTTAAAATTATGAATTTTATCTATCATTGTTGCACATGCTGTGCAGGTGTGCTTGTGCCCTGGAGTAGTGCAGCTCAGAAGAAAATGGTGAGGAGCTGTTGCTCTCCTTCCACTCTGCCATGGGTCCCCAGGTCACCAGGCCTGCATGGCAAGTGTGTACCCACAGAGTCCCTGGACAGTGCCATTTTGATTTTGTTTTATCTGTTTTGTAAACAGATGATAACCAAGCTCTTTTTTTCTGTCTTCTAGTGCCAGGCCATTTGTAATTTTTTTAAAAATCAGCGAAGGTCCACCATGAAGGAGCCTCTGCAGGCCCCTTGTTCTAAGGGAGACCATATGACAACTTCATGCAATCTCCATGGTTTTACCTGTGCTTATCATGGATTTCTGCTGACCTATAAAGTACTTGGCACATAGCACATGCTAAATGAGAGATGAAAATTTAGAAGACAGCCCTAATTGTAAAAAGCTGGCAATACTGACAATATCATAAACCGGGGAAAGTCAGTAATCCTAACACATCCAACTCTCCTCAACTTACATCAAAAGAAAATATGTATGGTGAGCTTATAATTATGCTTCCTTCGTGATCAAATTTACGCTGGTAGGAAAGGACTGCTGTTGGCCAAGTGCTGACCAGAATGGATCTGCTCACTCACCACAGTACACATCTGCCACTAGATTTCTATGAGTTCCAACTCTACGCTTCAACCTGTTCTTCCTCCACTGTCTACCTGCAAGTTCTGGGAACTAATTGGACACTTTAATTGAAGGTATAATTTCTTACCACATCTTTTTATATCATGGAAGCCAAACCACAGATCCACCCTTGTCTATACTTTGACTTCAGACTTTGAGCTTCACAACCTGGAAAGAACAGTTTTCTGCTTTTTGAGTTGCTCAACTAGTGCCAATTAGGTGTCGAAGCCACAGATACCTATTATTCCCTTCCACTGTGCCCTTGACAATATGCAAACTTTACACAGAACAGAGAACCATAAAAATACTGAGCTAATGGGCTAGAGAGACAGCTCAGCAGCTGAGAGTACATACTGCGCTTGTAGAGGACCAGCATTTGCTTCCCAACACGTAGGGCAGGTGGCTCACAACTGCCTGTAACTCCAGCTTCAGGGGATCCAACATCTCTGGCATCCATGGACACTGTACTCTGTGCACAGACAAACAATTAAAAATAGTAAAAATAAACATTTTAAAAATATTAAATTATACCCCTTCTCAGTCCATGCGGATTTATGCACAGATAATGGTTAATGAAGGAGGGGGAGACATTGTCTTCACTGGTGTAGCCCCTGGCGAGCACACATTCATCTACAAACACCTCTATTCATGTTTCTTTAAATACACTCAACCAAACACACTGGGCCATGAAAAAAAGACGTGAAAGTAAAAGACCAAAAAAAAAACAGATATAGAAAATAGAAGTAGAGGAGAAAGGGTAGGGAGTAAATACAACTAAAATCATGTATATGTATGAAAAATTCATAAAATCTACTGTTGTATGGTATTAATATATACTAACAAAACACTTTAATATTGAATTTCAGCTTCTAATATATGTGTGAAGCATTTAGTATTAAAATGTTGGATACTAATTTGAATTGTTAAAAAGTAGGTTGGTCGTGTTCAACAAGTAACTGCTTCAATATTTTATATATTAGAAACATAATAGAAGCCACAAAACAAAGACATAATTTATTTAATGAAAGTTTAATTTCAATTATACATGTGCAATATGCATACATGCATGCCATTTTATTGGGGGTTAAGTTTCCTGACATTTCACCTTTCCCTCTCACACACAGAACCAATGGTTTTAAAAAACTTGGTTTTAGATTGTGTGTGTGTGTGTGTGTGTGTGTGTGTGTGTGTGTGTAGGAGTATGTGCACATGAATGCAGGTGGCACATGAGTAGAGCATCAGATTCCTTGAAACTGGAATTGCATGTGATTGTGAGCTGCCCAGAGTGGATGCTGGCAACTGAACTCAGGTCCTCTGCGGGAACGGTATACTCTCTTAACCACCGAGCCATTTCTACAGTCCTGCGCCAATATTTGTACGCCCAGAGTTCGTTCTTCCATCATTCACACAAGTGCAAAGCTCTTGGCTACAAGAGTGCTTGGGCAACCATCTATTTCTGATTCATTATCAGAGTTAATGTAGCCCATTCTCCGTACAAAATATATTTCCCCAGGGACTACACAGGGCTCTCTGGGAGCTGTATTTATGCTTTCAGATTCCCCAGGTAGTAGTTAGTAATTCTCTGCATCAGGACACTAAGTGGAAATTCAGAATAATTACCAAAACCTACCAGCTGTTTCACTGTTGGCATTTTTTTTTGAATGCATACGTGAAGTAAACTAGTACCTTGATAAGACATTCTACAGATTTTGTCCAGAAAGGATCCAAATTCAGATAAATAATATTATTGAGATAACATAATGTATTGAAACATAATGTCAGCCTTGCCAACTCACATTTCCTCAGTTTCCCCTAAAATTATTTCACTGTTCTAAGATCCCAAAGGGAATATCACTCAGACACCTCTGTGGACAGTTTCTCAGCCTTTGCTTTGGAAGCCTTTAGAGTTTTGAATCAGGTGTGGTGCTGGATTTGTCTCTTGTGTTTGTAATGATGACTCTGGGGTTACAGATTTGGGGGAGGGACAACAGAAATGAAGTACCATTTTCACTGTGTCATATGAAGGGTCCCCACTATTAACATGACTTAGGTCACCTGACTTGTAGCAGTTCTGTTCTGGTGTTTGCCCTATAAGCTTGTCCCATCCAAGCCTGTCACCCTGCTTTTTAGAAGGCTGCAGTCTGTGCATACAGCCTCCATCTAAAGAGATAGTTTTGCCCTGTCTCAGGCATCTAGTGTCTGATAAATTATTTGTAATCCTTCTATTCTAAATGATTTACCTACTCTTCCACATTTATTTATCTTCTCTGTCATGTATTTATGTCAATGCAGACTTATAGATATTTATTTTATAGATTTGTGTCACGCCACCTCCTGCGGAGTCTGCAAGGTCTCTCAGGTAGGCTGTGGCACAAGCTTCAAGGAAGAGTGCCCACAGAGAAGGTGTGTGTGCTGTGCTTCCTGCATCAGAGCCCTTGCACTTTTGGCATTACCTGCTTGTGTTCTAAGGAATGCAGTCTGGTTTCTTCTGGAAGGGAAAATAGTGTGTTTAAGTTTCCAGAGTCTACTGATGAGACATTGCCATATACAGGAGTATATGATGCTAATGGGGAAGATGGGTTAACATTCAAGGGAAAAAAGGTTTCCAGGTTTAACCGTGCTTAGTAAATGAAGAACAAAAGGCAAACTTAATTAAGCAATTAAGACAGATTCAACAAAATGGGATAAGGATAGAAGAGAGAGATAAATGCCTGTAACTTCTTGAGATTGGCTTTGGGGAAGGTTTGGAGAGGAGTTAGAAACATGGAGGAGAAGGAAAGGAGAAGCTCTTCTGCACAGATGGCAGAAACATACAAAGACTGGAGACGGTGTGACTGTTAACCACAACCGCCTGCCCTTAGCTCAAAATGCCATGAACTCGTAGCCTAGATAAAGATTTATATCGAAACTAATGCCAAGCCATGTCTAGCATGACCAACCGCAGACTCACACCAGGGACATCTGTCTGATGAAAATCTATTCTCATGTAGCTGATAGAATGATTCCAAGAATAACCTGTATCACATGAAAAAACAATACATGCTGTTAAGCAATCTTTTCTGTATAAAGGATGAGCCTCATGCCCAGTAAAGACGCATTCAGATGCGATTCCTTTGAGTCTGTGTCTGTCATTCACCGACTCCTTACCCACCTATTTCTGAGGCCCTGTCCCGTCAGTTCCAGTGCCCCGGCTGAACTGGTCCATAGCAGTTTTGAGTTATAATTCAACACACTTGCTTGTTTAGACTTTTTGATCTTTGTCAAGGAACACATGCTCAATCAATTGCTGTGTCCCTCTGACATCTTTGCATCACCACAGGTTCTATTTAAAACCCTTTGTTATTTCTAGAACCATGAGTTGGTTTTTTTTTTTTTCTAACACATCTCCTGGTTCCTTCCTACAAGCAAGGAGTTCTCCAAGGAGAACCAGTTTGTTTAATTGAAGGATTCTATTGGGAGACAATGTCTGGACACAAAGGAGTTTTGTTGTTATGGGGTTTCTTGACTTTAGGCCCTTTCAGCTGACATAGCTTAGAAATACATGTATACATGTTTCTTGGTATCTATACTTCCTCATACACAAACATATGTGTTTATATATACTTCTATACGTTATCTTATTTATCCATGTAAGTCCATGCTCATGTCTCAGCTTCTTCTTGCTTTCTCATTTAATTCCAGTGTATAGATATAGTGACTTTACCTCTAACCTCACAGGAAACAGCCTTACCAGCTGCAGGTGTGCTTACATGTAATTTATTTGGTCTTTAGCTTTGCAGAACCTATTCATTTCTTTAGTTTCTTAGATCAGGACTCCTTCCCATCCCACCTTACTGGATTATTTTACAGCATTCTATATTCCAGTCTAGGATCCTCCCATTTCTTTTTTTAAAGATTTAATTTTCAATGTTAATTAGTTTTGGGGAATTTCATACATGAACACTGTATTGAGATAATTTCCACCCTCCCTCTATCCCTCCAACTCCTCTTGTGCCTCCTACTCCCTCTCAAATTCAGGACTTCTTTGTCTATTGTCTATAATTATTATTTACATATATGCATAGATGTACATTATATTTTCACTTTTAGTATATATTAGATAAAATAGATACTATTATTGTATAATATGATAATTACATTATATGTTATTATATAATACTATATGTTATACATTTTATACATATATGTACCAGTAATAATTATAGACAATAGCTATATTACCTAAACAAGACTGGCATAATGATGTCAGTTGGCACTCCTGCCTTTTTCAGGAGTCATATTCCTGAAGCCATGTAACACAAAGCTTCTTCAGATTGATTTCTCTCACTGGAGATATTATTAAAGATTGATTGTAGCTCATCCTTTTTAATCATCCAGTAGCATTGCAGTGAGTGTCTATACTTCTGTTCATTCACCCGTTCACATTTTGGGAGACGTTTCTGTTTCCAGGAACTATTATTATTATTATTATCAATGCTGCTCTAAGCATGAATACATGGGCTTTTGTGCAGACACGTTTTAAATTAGTTGGGAAATACCCCATAGCAAGGTCACTGGATGTACAATCAGTCCCATTTTATTCTTATGGGAGCAGCGTGGCTGCCTGGTAAAGCTTTTATGTGGTTCTGCATCCCAGCCATGAAAGACTCCTGCAGCCTTCTGCCCGTCGGCAGCTGCTGTGTCTGTTCTTAGAGCTTTAACCGTCTTAAGAGGTGTGCAGCCATCACTGCTACACTTCAGTGCCCTGGGACAAACGAGGCTGAGCCTCCTTTCAGGCATTTATTCGCTGTTGCACATCTTCTCTGCTGACATAACTGCTCATTTATTCGCTGTTGCATATCTTCTCTGGTGACATAACTGCTCATTTGCTTTGTTATTTTTCAACCGAATCATCTGATATTTTATTTTCAAATCTATCACAGTCACAAAAGCAACCAAATTTTCTTCTATTTTCAAGACATTCTCATTTTTAGACCTTTGCATTTTATGTCTACAGTTAATTTCTGCTTAGTGCTTTTGTTCACGAGGTTTCCGTTCAGGTTCACTTTTTTCGCAGGTGGGCATTTGACTATTCCAGCAGCAGTTGTTGGAAAACAAACCTTTCTTCATTGTGTTGTCTTGTTGGCTTGTGAAAGGAAGGCTAATATAGTTGTAAAAGTCTACTTCAGGAATTTCTATTTTGTTTTACCCACCCATATGGCAGTGTTTTTAATTGATAGCATTCTGAAATGCTTATAAATAAATTTATCAAAACAGCCCTATAATTTAATCATGCAACACTCCCAGATATTCTGAAAAATCCTTGAGAGAAAAGATATCCCATAGTCATGGACCAGTGCGGGGATTTGCTTGAGAATTGCCTCACAGGCTCATATATTGAAATGTTTAGTCATCAGGAGATGGAATGTTTGAAAGGATTAGGAGGGTTAGAAGGTCTTGTTGTAGGAAGTTATCATTGGGGTGGGCTTTGAGGTTTCAAGAGCCCATACCAAGCTCAGTGTCTCTGTTTGTGGATCAGGATGTAGAACTCTTAGCTACTTCTCCAGCACCTGCCTGCCTGCCGCCATCCTCCCTGCCATAATAATAGACTAAACCTCTGAAACTGGGAGCAAGTTAATTGCCTTGCTCATGGTGTCTCTTCACAGGAATAACAATAACTAAGATAACCAATGACTAAAATATTGATTTACATCACTTTATCTTTTAATATTTGCCTTTAGATTTGATGCATTCTAATAAAAAAAACCCAGTGTAACTTTCTGGGGAAAGTGACAAGGGTATTCTAAAATTTATATCAAAATACTAAGGAGTTAACAATAACCAGAAAAATTTTGAAAAAGATGAACAAAGTTGGAGTAATGACACTTTCTGATTTCTAAACTTAATACTAGCATAAATTAATCGAGACACTGCTGTTTGAGGATAAGGAGGGAACTGAGAGTTCATAAATAAATTCTTGTATTAATTTTCAACAAGATTCCAAGGTTACCAAATAAAGAAATAAAAAGATTTAAAAAATACAAATATAAAAAACAACGATGTCAGATTCCTACCTCACAATAAATTAAACAACCCCAAAAAATGTTATAGACCTAAGGGAAAGAGCTTTAAGATGAAACTAATGGGTCAATATGAGTAAACCTCCACACCTCAGGTTACGAGATGGAGTCTTAAACACAGCACCAAAACCAAAAGTATCAATAAAATACCTAAACTGAATTTCATGAAAACTAAAAATGTGCATTTTCCAAATGCTACCATCCAGAAAGTCAAAAGGAGAGGAGACTAGGGAGGTGGCTCAGGGTGCATGGGTGAGGTGCACTGTGAGGAGATGAGGGCCTGCCCCAGCACCCACAGAAAAGCAAGGCTCAGCACTGGGGATACACGAAGAGGACAAGCCCTGGGACCCACTAGCTAGGCGGCTTAGCGAGTGAGTGTGAACTCCAAGTTCAGGGAGAGACTCTGTCTCAAATATTCAGGTAGAGAAGCAACTGAGGAAGAAGCTTGTTGTTGATGTCTGTCTTCCACATGTCCCCACATGGAAGAGAGCATCCAATTATACATGGATCACACACTTGCAGGAACACACACACAGTGAATATAAATAGACAAATAAAATATTAATTTTTAAGGACATCATTTCATCCTACTCTAATGACTATGAGCAAAAGCAATAGACAAGTCCTGGTGGAAATGTAAAGAAACTAGAATGTTCATCCACTGTTGTGTGGATGAAAATGGTATAGCAATTTTGGAGAATCGTTTGACAGCTATACAAATGTTAGGCCCAGAATCACCATGTAATCTGAACTCCACACCTGGACATACGGTGTACATCACTAAAGGGGTGCTCAGACAAAATCCTGCCTGTGGTCATCATAGAAGATCCATTCACTACGACGCAGGTCTATAAAATTCTGGGTGGCATAACCATATAATAGAAAAATTATTCAGTAGTAAAATATTGTGAAGTGGGGTTGGAGAGATGGCTCAGCACTGACTGCTTTTGTGGAAGACTCAGGCTCAGCTCCCAGCACCCAGGTTCACACCCATCTGTCACTCTAATTCTGGGGTCTCCATACCTTCTGGCCTCTGTGAGCAACAGGCCTGCACATGGTGCACATACAAATTTCCATGCAAGTATTGGAGCCTGCTTCTTTTGCTGTGGTAAAGATCGTGACCAAAGCAACTGTAAAGGAAAGATGTTTACATACCCTGATTATGTCACTGAGGAAGTCAGAAGAGGAACTTAAGGTAGAAACTTGAAGGCGGGAGCTGACCCAGGGGCCATGGGGGAACACTGCTTGCCTACTGGTTGCTCCTTGTGGCTCATTCATCCTGCTTTCTTTTACCATGAAGGACCATGTGTCCAGGGTGGGCACTGCTCACCAGGGACTGGTCCCCTCACATTAATCATTAACCAAGAAAATGTATTATAGGCTTGTCTATAGGCCAATCTGATGGAGACATTTTTTTCTCAACTGAAGTTCCTTCTGGTATATTCACTTGTAACAAGCTGAGAGAAAACCAATTTGCACACAGGAAAACCACCCATACACACAAAAAATAAAAATGTATAATTTATGAATTATGAATTTGTTTTTTTTTTAAAATAAGTCTGAAGTTGGATAAGTAAAGGAGATGACTTAGCTAGCATATCCCAGACCCTAGGTTTTATCCCAAACACAAGCAAAGAGAAAGAAAGAGATATGAAGTATTGATGCTCCAGCATGGTAGGCCGTGGGAGTGTTAGGCTTCATTGGAGAAGCCGGGACGGGGGCTTATAGACTGCGATTGCAAGAGGGTGGAAATATCATACAGGCAAATCCACAGACACTAAAAATATGGAGAAAGACAGGAGTGATGGCTAATTCTGTGTGCAAGACTATATGTGTGAGTATACATGTGTGTGCATGTGTGTGCAAGTGTGTATATGTGTTTCTGTGTGTTACAGAAGTGAATTTATGTGTAATGAGATTATGTTGAAGGTTGCATGGGTCTACATACATCAATAATGCGGAATTATGTTTGCGAGGGCTGATTCTTCCGATCCTAAAAGCTTGCTGTGATAGCATCTGACTGAGCAGCACTCAAGTTGGGCACGACTCTTCATTAAACCATAGTAGGGGGGCTGTCGAGATGCTCCAGCCAGTAAGGCCCCTGCTGTGCCTAGGGAGGAGAGAGGTGACTCCACAACCTTGTCCTCTGACCTCCACACACGCTGACGCAGACGTGCGAATGGACATGAACACACTCTCACATAGCAGTATAAAGTTTAAAAAAATTAAAAAGGAAAACATACCAAGGTCTAGGCTAATAAATACATCAGTCATTTCCAGGAATGACAATACATGTGATATGATCTGTCATATTATGTGCATACTGAAGCAAGTCAATCAATTAAGTGCTTCGTTTAATTGTAAAACAAACTGACTAAACCCAATCGTCTGGCTCTCTGATGGCACTGCCACTGTTACTCTCATGTGGCTTCCTGTTTGACCAAACTTTACCGTGGGGCTCCTTATCAAGGAGGTTTCCAGAACAGATTACAGAGTTAAGTGTACACAAAGCTACACTTCAGTGTGTTCCCCAAAAGTGTGCAGGACGTTAAATGACCAGCTTGTAGACTATCTGATATAAAATTGTTTCATCTGTACTGGTATGAATCTATAAAACACAGCCAAATTAAGTAAAAATTTCCTTTCCGTTGGTTCTTTTGTTCCAAAAATAATTTATTGCTTGACAAACCATAAGCATGATCTGGTCACCCTATCAGCTGTGCGGGAAGGTCCAGGTGGGGTGTCTATCTGGTTTGCATGCACGGCCCCCATTGTTTCACTTCTTGTTGCTAGGCAACCACCCACCAGCATATGAAAAATGTATTTCTAATCAAGTTTTTATTCTATGTGGCCTTAGGAAAGGAAGAAATAAAGCCCATGCACATATAAAATACCTTCCAGAGTGACTTTGAATTGAAAAAATCTGATTTATCATTAAAATTAAAAATTGTAACCTTGTGCTCAGTTATCCCTGAATGAGGGGGGAGTCATAACTCAGAAACCTCCTTTTTTCTGAAATGGCTGATTCATTTTGTCTGCTAAAATCATTATCACTGGGTGTGGTGGCATTTACCTATAATTCCAGTGCTTAAAAGTCTGAGCAGGAGGATGGAAAATTCAAAGCCAGCATGGGCTGTAAAATGGGAACCTGTCTCAAAACAAATAAACAACAAATTCAAGGCCTTTGTTTTCTAGAAGGTGAAATATTGAAATTATTTGACTCATTTTATTTACATTAATTCGTTCAATAATTTATATTGAGCACTCATTGCACTAGTCAACATGGAAAAGACTAAAGCAGTTATGTATCAGGTACTGTCTTCAAGATGATCACCTAAGAAGGAAATGGAAAAAATGGAAATGTCAGTCTGCAAAGGAGTTGTACCCAGCCTACTAGGTAGGGTCCTGCTCTGGGGTCCACAGGAACACAAGACTGAGCCTGCATCTTTAGTATGATAGTCAGCATCCAAGTGTTATGTACTAAGTACCAAGCATCTATGTACTAGTACCAGAGTAACAACTTAGAGTATTGCCAAATGTGGTAAACCAATGTGTGAGGATTCATTGGGCATTGCTGGGTTAACTGCTGCCCATGGCCTACACCCCAAACCCGAGGGGCCTGGGAAAGAAGAACGCTGATCTAGCACTGATCCGAGGAAGGTTGGACAGGACCACAGCCCAACAACAGTCTGTCTGCTGTAGAGTGGCTGAAGTTCAATGTTTCTGTTGCCGTGAGAAAGCACCCTGACAAAAGCAACTTAGAAGAGAAAGGGTTTATTTGGCTGACACTTCCTAGTCATTAGTCCACCATGCAGGGGAGTCAGGGTGGGGAACTTGTCATATTAAAGCCACAGCCCAGAGCAGGGAGAAATCAATTCCGACAAGACTGTGTGCTTGTCTGTGCCCAGCTTCACTTCCCCGCTCTCACACAGTTCAAGATCCCCTTGCCTGGGGAATGGTGCTACCCACAGTGTGGTGTGGCGGGGTCTATATCACAGTTCACTTAAGACAGTGCCCCACAGACATGCCCACAGGCCAACCTGACCCAGACAAACCCTTAATGAAGACTTTCTTCCCAGGTTTTGTGAAGTCTGCAGTTAAAAACCAATCATCCGGCTTTATGGGTGGCGGTGCAGCTGAGCTGCATTCCAGAGGATTTGTAGCACCTCACTAGTCATACACAACAAGGAAGGTGCATACGGTAGTCAAGGATGAGAGCAGTAAAGTGATAAGCAGATGGTGCAATAGTAAAGTGATGGCTGACAGTGGCAGACAAGAGAAATGGAGGTGTGGAGTGGGAGGTAGTGGAGTGTGTTCATGGCGAGTTTCATGACAACTTGACCCAAGTTATCTGAGAGGAAGGACCCTTGATAGAGAAAACGCCTCCATAAGATCAGGCTGTAGACAAGCCTGTAGAGCATTTTCTTAATTAATGATTGATGAGAGAGGGTCCAGCCCATTGTCAATAGTACCATCCTGGGCTGGTGGTCCTGGGTTCAATGAGGAAGCAGGCTAAGCAAGCCATGTGGAGCAAGCCAGTCAGCAGCACCCATCCATGGCCTCTGCATCAGCTCCTGCCTCCAGGATCCTGCCATGTGTGAGTTCCTGTCCTGACTTCCTTCAATTATAAACAGAGATGCAAAAATGTAAGCCAAATAAACCCTTTCCTCCCCAAGTTCTTTGGTCTTGGTGTTCCATCACAGCAACGAGTACCCTAAGACAGAGTTGGAGCTAAACCGTGGGTAGCTTGAAAAGGGCTTTGAGAGCTGATTAATATGACACCACATGAGGATGTTATTAACTGGAAGGGAGGTCATTGGCTATTGTGGGTAATAGGGAAAGGGAAACTGGGGAGACTATTATTTTTATTCAAAGATTGAGTAATTATCACTGAAAAGGTCAATCATAAGTTCAAATGGATCCTTCAAACAGATGGTGAGATGCCTTTTCTGATATGTGACACCCAATTGTCTAATGTCTTAAATGCCATTTAATATTCTGGTTGTGAACTAATTGTGAAAGTTGTTAATAGAGAGTTTAAATCACCTATGATCCTCTTAGCCATACAAATCCTGCTAGTTTTTGAAGGGCTTTCTATTCGTGTTGTTTTCTTTAATCCTAACATCTTTGGCAAAATCTTAAGTAAATACTTTTTGGCGATTAATTTTAATATTCATATACTGCATATATACTTCAACTTCTTAGCAGCAGACTGTAGTGTAGGATGGATTATAATAAAACTTAAGGATTTGTTATTTGTTTTAGATAAGGTTTGAAATCCATGCTGAATCATTAGAATCATTAGGACTTTATTCTGTATCTCTGGATATGCAACGATGGTCTGTCCAGAGTTGTCAGGGATGTGGTGCTATGAAAAATTACCTTCTGGTTAAAAATGTTGTTTGTAACCCAGTTCTCTCTCTCTCTCTCTCTCTCTCTCTCTCTCTCTCTCTCTCTCTCTCTATCTCTCTCTCACACACACACACACACACACACACACACACACACACACACTTTCCTTCTGAACTTGCCTGCTGATTCTCAGTACAATGCAGCCAAGTATTGGACACTGAGTGAGATAACGAGTGTCAGAGGACAGGCAAGGGGAGACAGATGCACTAGGGCCTCTCCATGGGTCCCTTTTCTGTTCCTGATGTCTGCTAACTTCCTCCTCCTGCCTCCTTCATAGTTTCCTGCTGTTGCTAGTGGTGAGCACCTTACCATCCTTGAAATTTCCCTAATGCTGTTATGTTTGTTTGTTTACAGTGGGTCTCACTGTGTAGCCTTGTCTGGCTTGGTACTAGCAAGCAGATAAGGCTGAATTCTCTGCCTGCCTCCCAAGTGCTGAGATTAAAGGTATGTGATGTGGGATTCCCCTCTGTATGCTGTGAATATCATTGGTTAATAAAGAAGTTGTAGGGCTGGAGAGATGGCTCAGAGGTTAAGGACGCTGACTGTTCTTCCTACAGGTCCTGAGTTCAATTCCCTGCAACCACATGGTGGCTCATAATCATCTACAATGAGATCTGGTGCCCTCTTCTGGCATGCAGTCATACATGGAGGCAGCACACTGTATTGTATACATAATAAATAAAATCTTTAAAAAAAAAAAGAAGTTGCTTTGGGCCTATTGCAGCATGGAGCAGGGTAAGGTGGGAATTCCAAGCAGATAGAGGAAGAGCGAGTAGGCGGAGTCAATGAGAAGCCATGTAGCGGCCACAGGAGACGCTGGATGCTGGACAGAATCTTACCAGTAGGCCACAACCACATGGTAATACACAGATTAACAGAAATGGGTTAATTTAAGATGTAAGGGCTAGCTAGAAATATGCTAGAGTCATTGGCCAAGCAGTGTTGTAATTAATATAGTTTCAGTGTGATTATTTTGGGTCCGAGCTGCTGGGAAACGACAAGCACCCTTTGTCAACAGGTGTGTGCCACCATGCCTGGCTTAATGCTGTGATTTTATGAGACTCCCTTATACCATTCCTAGGCTAGATGATCCAATAAAAGGACCTGCATCATCTAACATGTAATGGTAGTTATGGCTACAATTTTATACTTTTCCCTTTTCCTTCTTTTTGTTTAATCTTTGTGTCTTTCGCATTCTGCATCTTCATCCATTCATTTCCGCAACCCTTTGTATCTATCCTCTGCCCTTGCAAGCTCCCCCACTAAATAAAATAAAATGTAAGAGAGAAAAAGGAAGAGCAAGAAGGAAAAAAATCAGTCTTGTTATGGAAGCTGTAGTGTGACACAGTGAGTCACACAGTAAACCCTGTTAGCCATATATCCTTACATGCAAGTGTTCATTGCAAAGAGTCATTGGTGCGGTTCAGGCCTCTGGTTTCTACTACACTATCGATGCTGGGTCCTCACTAGGACTCCTCTTGGATATCCTGTGTGGCCCTATGTCATGGAGATCCTGCGGCTTTGGGTCTGCAGGACCGGTCCCTTAACATGGTCCAGCAGATCACAGATGGGGCGGCTGTTGGGGTGGACCAACTCATAACCCTGGTGCCGCCACATGACTGATGGGTAACAGGGACAGCTCTCCCATGCTCACAACTCTGGGGCTGGCTCCCCCACACCTCTGCCAATGGGGTTGCTTGATGGTGCTGCTCACATGAGGTGCAGGGCCTTGTCTCGAGTGCTGTACCTGGCGGTGGGCAGGGGCAGTTCTCCCCCACTCACGGCCTCAGGGCCAGCTCTCCCAACTGCCTCCCAACTGCCTCCGGCATTGACGAGTGGGAAAGGGGGGCGTCTCTCCCTCAACTATGCCACCACATGACAGGTGAGTAACGGGGACGTTACTTTGTACCTTAATGAAAAGACACAAAGCAAAACCCACAATGCAGAAGGCATAGGAGATGGTGTCTAGTAGAGCCAGCCCAGCAGTTCAAGAATTCTCCATCTCCCAGCAGCCACACAGCCAATTCCTCCAGCAAGGAGTTATGACAATCTGTGTGAAATGTCTTCCGGGTTTCATCAGTAGAGACTCTATGCTCAGGTTTTCTTTGGAAGTCGGTCACCCAGACTCATCAACATTCCAGACTCTCAAAAAAAAAAAAAGAACATTCTTTGTGCAATCTATGCTGATTGTTTAAACAGCTAGATATGGCAGACCCTTTTCCCAATCTCAGTCGCTCTTTTAACAGAGTCAGCCTTGCATTGAACTCTCTCTCCCTCCCTCCCTTTCTCTCCCTCTGTTCCTCCCTCCCTCCTCCTTTCCCTCTCTTCCCCCTCTTTCTTTTTCTTTCTTTCTTTCCTTCTTCCTTCTTTTCTTCTTTCTGACTTCCTGTCTTTCTCTCTCTCTCGTTCCTTCCTTTTACTGAAAATAAGATTTTTTCTCGCATAATACACTCTAATTAGTTTCCTCTCCCTCTATTCCTCCCAGTTCCTTCCCACTTCCCTTCCATCCAGATTTACCCCTCTTTGTCTCTCAATAGAAAACAAATAGGCTTCTAAGGGATAGTAAGAAAATAAAGGTTAAAAAAAATACTAATCTACCAGAATAGGGCAAAATAAACAAACAGAAGGAAAGAGGCCAAGAAAAGGAAGAAGAAAGAGATAGATACAGAGAGCCACTCATTCACATACTCAGGAATCCCATAAAAACATGGTACATACCCAAAGGACCTGTAGGGTAAAAAGATATTAAATAAAATATATGTTGTAAAATTAAAAACAAAAACTCCTGACATGACATTACTTGATAAGAAAACTCCAAAGATGCCACTGCATTTGTTTGCTGTTGGCCGTTTACTGCTGGGCATGGGGCCTCCCGTAAGAGTAGTTTGTTTCCCCAGTGAGACTCCCTTGAGGAAAACTAAATTTCCATCTGCCAGCAGTTATGAATGGGCAGTAGCTTCTGGGTTAGGATGGGGGCATGTGTTTCCGTATCCTTTCAACTCTAGGACCCCATCTGGTGCAGGCCTGTGAAGGCCTGTGTGTGCTTCTGCAGTCTTTGTGAACTCGTATGTACTGCATCAATCTGTTGATCTAATGGGCCTTGTTTCCTTGGTGTCTCCATCTCCTCTGACTCTTAAACTCTTTCCACCCGCTCTTCTGTGGGGGTCCCTGAGTCCTAAGGAGGGATTTGTCGGAGACATTCCATTTAGGGCTGAATTTTCCAAGGTCTCTCACTGTCCGTATGTTGTCTGGCTATAGGTCTCATATTTGTTCCCATCTGCTGTAGGAGGAAGCTTCTCTGATGATGGCTGAGCAAGGCACTGATCTATGAGTATTGCAGAATGTCATTAGGAGTCATTTTATTGCTACGCCCCCTTAGCAGGACAGTAGTGTTTGCTTTTATCCTGTGTTCCTGCATTACCTAGTCTCAGGTTCTTGTCACCCCAGCAGTGGTGGGTACAGGTTCCATCTCCTGGAGTGGCCTTAAGTCAGATCAGTTATTGGTTGGTTACTCCTGCAAGCTTTGTGCCACCATTGCCCTAGCGTATCTTGGCTATCTACATCTACCATTGTAGATCCGAGGGTTTGTAGCTGGCTTGAGATGTCTGCTATTTAGAAATTGTGGTGACAGTCTGACCCAATGTGATTATCTTTCCTAAGAGTTTGAACTTGCGTATGGTGTCTTCGACCCTTCTGCTGCTGTGGGAAGATACACTGACTAAAGCAGTTTAAGGGAAGAGGGCCTGTTCTGGCTCCCGGTTCCAGGCTCAGTCCACCACGGCAGGGAAGTGAGTCACAGCAGCTGGAGCTGGAGGGAGCAGGTCACGTGGCATCTGCTGGCAACAAGCAGAATGACAAGTGTATAGTGCTGCTTGTCCCTCTCTCTACTGGCACAGAACAGGATTCGGGTAAGGAAGGGAGCCGCCAAACCTGGTGGAGTCTTCCCACTTGGATGAACATAATTAAGATGCTCTGCTCCGTGCATGCACAGAGTCCCATCTCCCGGGTGCTTCTGTCTTTCAGGTTGATTGACAGTCATCACTAACCATCAAACACGTGGGTGGTAAGCAAAGGCTGTGAAGCTGAGATCATGAGCACATGGATAAAGGCTAGAGGAGTCAGAAGCTATCGGAAGGGGAGAAGCTATAGAAAAGGACAAACCAGGCTGTGGTGGTGTGTGTCTGCCACACGGGTGAGTCCAGCGAGCAGAAAGGACAGATCCTGAGGCCTTGATGGCCAGCCAGTCTTGCTGAAACAGTGAGCTCCACATCCAAAGAGAGAGACCCTGTCTCAGAAGCCAAGATGGCGAGAGACAGAGGAGGACACCTGATGTCAAACTCGGGTCTCCACAGACAGTGCATGCAGCCATGCACAGACGCATGCATATGCCCCCACCCTGGCACATGCATTTATACAGTACCACACACATACAGAGAGAAGCAAGGAGGAGGTAGAGGGGGAAGAATCGGTAGAGAAGGACCAGGCAGAAAGGAAAGCCAAGAGCGAACAAGAGCAGATGGGACTGAAGTGAACTGCGCAGGGAACATCCCTATAACTCAACCTTTTTTCTCCTCTCCCCACAAGTTTGATAAGCATCTCTTCCTACAAGGTCTGAGCCTGAGGATGCAAGCTTCATCCTATTAATTCCCAAGAGCCAGTCACCATTACTCTCTGGTCATTTGAAGTAACTGAGTGTATGCCTATTTCTTGCTACTGAAAAGCCTAGAAGAATGTAAAAGAAAACCCAGGAGTATATTCTTTACATCCCAAATGCAGGATGATGAAAATGCCGGTGCTCTCAAAGGTGTGCTTAAAGCTGGGTGTGACGGTGCAAGCATCTTCTCACTGACTGAAATTGACAGAGGCAAGAGATGCCACGTCTTGGAAGCACAGCAGTGAGAGCCTAGAGGCCATTTCCAAAGCTTCAGTGATTGTCTCATCTCATTGGGTGGTAGTTTCGTCCATCATGGCTCACACTTGGGATTGGTTCGCTAGCACATCAAACACCACCTTGGGGGGCTAGTTCATTAGCAGATCCAGGCATGTCCTGAGCTAGGCTCCCTAACTGAACTGCCTGGTGACCTGCCTGGTGCTTGCTTCTGAGGCCTACCTCCTGTCAGAGCTGCCTAGGGCTTAAGCATCGCATTATCCCAAGTCACATACATGTTTTCTTAAGTTACACAAAATGGTTTCAATTATGTTCCTAACATCCTGTCTCAAGAAAATAAAACAGCCCCTGCCAAAAATGTTTTTACTTAACCACCCACTGTGATAATTACATATCCAAGAAGTAATCATCTTCATGTCTTCTTGGGTCTCCCAAGACACTAGTATACCTACAAGCAATGTCACAGATCAACTCTCTTTTCAAGACACAACCCAAGAGAATATTTTGTCAGCCATTGTAGGTGATCGAAAATGACATAATTCATCAGAGATCCTTAGCAAGGGCCATGCTCCCTCCTCCAGGGGACATCTAAGGACAAGTCAGGTCATTCTTCTTTGTCCATAACTGAATCTTCTGTTGACGTTTGATCTGGATGGTAAGAGATGTTGAAGTTCCTATAGGAAACAGAGCGGCCCCATAGAATGAAAAATTAACCCCACAAAAACTATTCTGCCACTGTATGAAACACTGGATCATCACATTCACACAGTGCTGGTCAACTAAAAACTATATCCCATGGCCTGCATACAGCATAGCATGGTCACCATAGAAAACTTAGAACATGTTGGTTTGACTACAGATCAGACACAGTGCTCGTGTTCTGGCCTCTCCATGAAAGACACCTTCTGGGACACCCGTACTCCAGGGTAATAAACAAGAAGGTCTGTGTGTCACGGTACAAAGGCATAGTATGCTTTGTTGAGCAATCTGTGGACTGAATCTACAGTAGCCCCACCCTTTTTCACAGTTTTGATTTTCATGGATTCAGTGATCTGAGCAAAACACATGAAAAATTGCAGAAATAGCCCACAGGTTTTCAAATGCTGCTGTTCCGAGCAGTCGGATGAAAACTCATGGCCTCCCGCTTCATCCCATCTGGGTTATGAAAACTCCCTTTGTCCAGTGAGTATCGCCCCTGCTGATAGTCTCTTGGTAGGCTTCTTTCATGGAGATGTAAGATAGGGTCTCCATATGGAACTGAGGCTGGCCAAAGCCCTCTGTCCTCCTGCCTCAATTTCCAAGCCTCATCCGCATCGCATGCACAGCTGCCCTCGTGTTCATATGTGATGGCTTATCAATTTTGAAGGTTTCTACAGTTTGTGGCACATTGGGAGTCAGGTAAATGTCTGCTCTCTAAGTCTCTTTTATCCCAACCTAAGAAAACTCAAGTGTTTTGCTCACAAATGAAGTACATGTGTTCTTAGTTTCTGAGGACCAACTGCATGCCCGACACGTGAATGAATAATCTCATTGGCTTGCCTTTCAATGGAGTTGTAAAAACTCTCAAATGAATAATCCAAGCATGCACATGTGTATGGACATATGATGTGCAGAGCTGGGATTCAAACCCAGGACTTCATACCTGCTAAGAAGCCATTCCGCCACTGACATGCATCCCAGGCCAGCCAAAGCTTGTTAGTGTTTCTATTAGAGAAGCGGGGGGGGGGGGGGGATAACTTTCTTCCTTCGCTAAGCATATGCCTGGTGCCCAGAAACATCACTTTCATTTTCTCTGTGTGCTTCAATGTCTTAATCACCAGAATGTTTCCCCATTTCTTTAAAAAAAAAAGTATCTAGAATATCTTTATTCTCTTTTTCCAAATTTTAATCTATTTCAAACTTTAATTTGTACATTTGTGGTAATTTAAGACTGCAAAACACCTTTTTTTCTTAGAATGATGTAAAGGCACAATTCATTTGGATGCATAGGGTACCATTTAAAGTATCCGGTTTCCTTACAAAGTGCTTGAGCAGTCACATACACATACAGTAAAAGCAAGATCTATTTACACTCTTAAAATTTAAAATCTGGCTATATATATATATATATATATATTACATAAAAATTAGTGCTTTTTTCAGCATAATTGTGTGACTACACCTTGACCTCTAATTTTTTAGTGATTGACTTCAATTTAAAAAATTCCTGTACAATGTGAATATAACATCTTTATTCTTTTAAATTTTACTGCAGCCTCCTCAGGCAATAACAGTTTTCTTTCCACAGGATCTTTTAACCAGAAGACGTCATAATAATTGTCCATTGGGCTTCAGACAGGCTTTCTAGAATGCAAGGGACTGTTTCTTAAGAAACAGAAGGCCTGGGTTGGAGAGATGGCTCAGTGGTTAAGAGCACTTACTGCTCTTACTCAGGGCCAGAGTTTGATTCCCAGGATCCACATGGCTACTGACAATCAGCTGGAACTCCAGTTCCAGGGGATCCAATGCCTCTTCTGACCTCTGTAGGCTCCTGCACATAGCTGGTGCACATACATACACTCATACTCATGCACCAATAATAGAAAAAGAAAGGAAGGAAGGAAGATGAATACTTTGTCTCAGCATCTGGGACCTACCGATCACTGTAAGTCACTGCCAACCTGGCATGTCTCCCATTGCACATGTTAGTATCTTCATTCTGGGAGATGAAGCTTAAATCTAATTAGCCTTAATCAATAAAAACCTGGAGTCAGATATTAGGGTAGAAGCTGAAAGATCAGAGAAGAACAAGAATCAACCACCAGAAACCTCTTCCCTCTACTAAATCTCAGACGGAATGGGGGAGATGCTGTCTCTACAAATCCTCAGACTGAATGGGAATTCTGTTTCTACCTGTTTATATTCCCATCTCCACCCCCCAACCTCCAGTGCTGGGGTTAAAGGCTTGAGCCTCCCATGTGCTGGGATTAGAGACATGAGATCCCAAGTGCTGTGATCAAAGGTGTGAGCCACCACCTCCTGGCTCTGTTTCTCTTTCAGACTGACTCAGTTTCCTGTAGCTCAGGGTGGCCTTGAATGTCTGATCTTCCTGCTTCCTTCTCCCAAGTGCTGGGATTAAAGGTGTGAGCCACCACTACCTGGCCTCTATGGTTAACTAGTGGCTAGCTCTGCCCTCTAATCTCCAGGCAAGCATTATTTATCAGAACACAAACAAAATATCACACAACAGGGGGAAATGCATGCAACATGGAGGATGAGGCCAGCACGTCGACTGGGAAAGCAGCTGCTTCTTTCCTGAGCTGCCTTCAAAGAGAGAAGTAAAAGCAGGAGGAGAGGCACGCAGAATAATGCGTTTAGCTCCAGGATTTCTCAGAAGAGTTCTGGGGGCTGAGGATGGGGCTTATTTGGCAGGGCGCTTACTTAATATACATAGAGCTCTGGGTTCAAGTCCCAGCAACCAGGTATGGTGGCTCAGGCCTGTAATCCCAACCATCAGGAGGTGCGGGCAAGAGGATCAGAAGTTCAAGGCCACCCTTTACTATGTAATGAGTGTGGTGCTAGCCTGAGCTACGTGAAACCTTTTCTCAAACAGGAGTGGGGGGGGGCTATAACATCAAATGCTTACACAATGTCTCCTGTGTGTAGAAATCATTCTGTGAGTTCCACGTGTTCATACATGTATTCTTCACTCCCACTTGTGTTGCAGGTGTTGCTGTGACAAAGGCCTGACACACATGACTTTGGCTCCCAGTGTGAGGAGCTTCAGCCTGTGGTCAGTGAACTCCACTGCTAGCGGACTGTGGGAGGTGGGACATCAGGACAAGAGCAACTGAAAAGGCAAAGACACCTACCTGTGCTGGCCAGGAAGCAAAGATGGCAAAATGTGAGGGACAAGAGATGCCTCATTGAGGGGTCCCTGCAGGTGTAATGGCAGGCAGGGAAATGATTCTTGATGAGGTGAGAAAGGAAACTAGGTTCAGCCTGACCTAGTAGATCTGGATCAAACTTCTAGAGAGTCTGGTGCCAGGTAGTTTATTAGAAGCATAATTAAACACGGTATAATTTGGAAAAGGGTCTCCAGGCAACAATCATTCCACTAACAGGTGCACAGTAAAACTCAAGGCATAGCTACATAGACACGCCTTTGCAATGTACATATGACCATAGATGGGGTCTGCGTCTAAAATGCCTAGATGTTTGTATGGTCCCTGACAAAGACAGCACAGAGGTCAGCAGGCCACAAGATGCATGTGACATCTCCCCTAAGGATGGGTTCTATTGACTATGAGCTAACCATAAAGGTCAAAGAGGCAGGATCTGGGATAAACATTCTGGGGACTTGGGTGCGGTCGTCTCTATAGCTAGCAAAGGTTACCAGGTCTTTAATAGTGTCCACTCCCAGCTTTCTGGGTGGAATGCAGGTATTTTATCTTCTCCATTGAGGAGAGGCCCCTGCCTGCTTAACAGCCCTGCTTTCCCTGGTGATTTGTGGGCACAGGTTCCTGTGTGCCAACACTCCATGGCCTACATCATCCTTAAGCCCACCTCCTCTTTCCATTACCTGCCAGTCAGAGCTTTTGTGACCCACTCCTCTCCCTGATGTCCCACATCACAATGCTGCTTTGAGGATGGAACCAGTGAGCTTAGGGAACATCTCATATCCAAGTCTACTTAAAGTACATGTGCTCTCAATTTCTGAGGACCAACTGCATGCCCGACGTGTTTCATCGCCTGTGAATGAATAATCTCATTGGCTTGCCTTTCAATGGAGTTGTAAAAACTCTCAAATGAATAATCCAAGCATGCACATGTGTGTGGACATACAATGTGCAGAGCTAGGATTCAAACCCAGGACCTCATACCTGCTAAGAAGCCATTGCACCACTGATATGCTAATTAAAAATAAGCAGGAGAAAGTGCTCATTGCAGAATGAGTGCTTCACTGAAATATGTCAGATATTAATCAAAAGATGGGGAAATGCCACCCCACAGAAAAGACCCAGAATCACAGATTAAGATATGTTTTGTCACATAATACTGACATTAAGTGTATCTGTAAGAACCATAACTCAGAAAAACATGGTGGCCCACGCCTTTAATCTCACCACTCCTGAAGCAGAGGCGGGCGGATCTCTGTGAGTTCAAGACCAGCCTGGTCTACAGAGCGAGTTCCAGGACAGCCAGGACCATATAGTGAGACCTGTCTTGAAAATTAAAAAAAAGAAGAACCATAACTCAGTGCAGGTAGACTTTCTATAATAAGGATGAGCATGCTTATCAAAGAAATATACATATTAATATTAATCATGGTCACTCCAAATAAACTAGCATATATTTTCAAAGTCATATCCAAATCTGGAGATTTTAGTAAAGCTAATACTCTCATGCTATACTGAAAGTATCATCAATTGACTTCTTTTAAAATTTAGTAAATTTCTATTTATTTATATTTTAGTGAGTGTTTGTGTGTGTGTGTGTGTGTGTGCTTGCGCGCGTGTGTAAGCCTGTGCACCATAGAATGTAAGTAGGGATAAGAGAACAACTTCTGGGAGTTGGTTCTCTCCTCCCACTATGTGGGGCTGGGAATGAAACTCAGGCCTGAAGATTTGGTGACCGGCACTTTACCCACTGACCATCTCAAAGACCCCCATCAGTGAATTTAAAAAAAAAAAAAAAACTCTTCTGGACATGGTAGTTATTATGGTGGCCCGCACAGGATCACATCCACAGAATCAGTCTACGTTCCAGAAGGTAGCACTAATCGGACTCAGTAGGTCACAAAAAATGCAAGAGGGGACAATGAGGTAAAAGGCGGGATGTGTTGGGAGTCATGAGAGAACAGGAAGAAGTTCTAGTGGATATGATCAAGATACATTGTACATATGTATAAAAAGTATCAAAGAATAAATAAAAGATATTCTAAGAATAAAACCCCTCTGGAAACCTCTTTGGGGGTATGTATGTGTTATAAAATATCCTCAGTGTTTTTTCTGATAACAACAGTCCTAAAAATTTAATCCAAGAAAGCATTTTTTTTTAAAGGAAAAAGATGTAAGACCTAGAGAAAAGCCCTAATGATGACTTCAAATGCTATCAAGTGTCAGATCCTTGCCATAACACTGTGGGAGAGAGATGATATTTCTTCCATAGAAAAACCAATACAAGGGTAAAAACTGCTTTTGTGAGCAGCATACGATTCTGCAGTCATTGAAGGTCATTGAAGGTTAGTCTAGAAAACCTTCAAGGAGGTAAGGACTTACTCGAATGCTGGCACACAATGCTCATAAGAGAGCCAGAGTCCATGATGAGAGCCTTAAGGTATAGCCTGAAAACAATGTCTGAAGTGACCAAGTGATTGTTGACTTATGGAGAACAGTAGAGCCTCGGGCAGTGGCTCTCAACCCTACAGAACCAATTCCCTCTTCTATATTCTGGATTTCTTATTGCCCTTTTACTATCTGATGGGCTCTATTAAGTCTGAGCATGGCAAACACGGCTCTGGCAGGCCTTGTCCTTCCCCCATTCCCTCCGCCTTGCTAAACCATTAGATTACATTCCTAAAGCTAACCACCAAGGTCTATTCCCTTATTTAACCACTTCTTCCTGCTGAAGTTACCTACCAGCGTTCAGCTATCAAAATATTGAAGTTCAGCAATCAAAAGCCCCCTTTGGCTCACCTAATTAACCTGCCCAACTACAATTAAGCACCTCATCCTAACATGGGGGCTTCCCTTTTTCCCCTTTATAAACTGCCATTTGGCCACATGTTTCTTCTCTCCAGAGTCAGTCCTTTGTACCTCTTGGGCAAATATCCTTTCCCCCTCTCTTGTTCCTTTACCATTCCCCCTTGTCCTCATCTCTTGTCTTTGTCTCTTATTCCCTGCCATCTGTCCCTCTAGGGCAAATAAATCTCCTTTGTGCTGAGAACTTGACCTTGGGTGTCTAGATATGATAACGATCCTTTCACTACCCAAAAGTGATGCTTACACATAATGTAATTTTTTTGCACACATATTTATTAGCTTAATCTGATGGGCTGGACTGATTGTTAAATAAATCTTTTCAGTAACTCATAATAAAAAAATTGTATATGACACAAATCACCCTAGGGTGCCACACCCTCCATAGGTGCCACACCTTTCGTACTGCCACACCCTTAGTAGGCACCACACCCTTCATAGGCACCACACCCTTTGTAGGCGCCACATCCTTCTTAGGCGCCGTGCCCTTCATAGGCGCCACGCCCTTCGTAGGTGCCACACCCTTCGTAGGTTCCACATCCTTGGTCCTGAAACCTAAGAGGGTTGACCCAGGAATGAAGAAACAGCAGACACACAGAGAGAAAAGCTAGGATCAGGTGGGGTATGCTCGTGATGACAGAGGGCATCTACTAAGCAACCCAGAAACTCTGTGTGTTTGTTATATAGCAGGAGGAGGAGGGATAGTTAGTCTTGGTGGGAGGTCTCTGTAGGGGCGCAATCTCAGGTTCCCTGCATATTCAACATTCATACTTTGCCATGGCTTTGCCATTTCCCTGTGCCTGACCCAGTAAATGCCATGCTTTTCCTGTATCTAAGGCACTAGGGTCCCTGACAGGGCTTTGTCTATGTCAACAACATACTTTCAATCAGGACTTCATCTGTTCTCCATACAAGGGAGATAAACTCACCCCCTGATTTTGAAAATGTCTTCTAGAGAGCAATCCTGACGCCACTAAGGACCAATAAACACAGAGAAAAGAAGCATCCTTGCGTTAGAAATAGGAAGGCATGAGCTGAGAAGACCTCGAAACTCACCTGTATGCAGTGTGCAGATGTGTATATTCACTGGAGCTCTGGGGTGGCCTGAAAGGGGCCAAAGGACAGGACAGTGATGGCAGTCCCTAGGAACAAAAAGACAAACCCCGGGATTGTGCACTCTGCACCACAGCAGATCTGACACCTCCTCCATGTGCTCCTGGAGAGACAGGAGGAGTGTCTGCCCCATTTCATGGGGATGCTGTATGAAAATATTCTCTTCCTGACCACCTGGCTTTCAAGTGTGAGGGTGGAGACCAAGATGCAACTGAAGGTGACTGTGGGAGTCACCTTTCAGAGAAAGCCAAGAAGTGGGGTATTGTTCCCTGGGGAGATACTATCGAGAGAAGAACTGTAAAGAAATCTCACATTTGTGACCTTACCCTGGGCTAGTGATGGCAGCTCTCTCCAAAATCAACATCTGTAGGCCTTGAAGTCAGACATGTGCCAGTAAAGCACTAGCTCCTTGCTTACCGCCTGGCTGCTGTAGGTAGTAAGCCCTTTGCCTTTTCTAATCTTTCTTGTCTAGAAAACAAATAAGAAATATTAATAAACTACTTCATGTAGCTGTGATGGAAACTCTAAGAAAACGTGTGTTTAGAAGAGTTTGATAGGGCTGTAAAATCCTGGAAAAATACCAATAGTGTTTCTCATTCTTCCCCCATTAAACTAATACCTGTAGAATTCGTCAAAGGGAATAGTCTAGACTTCAGAACAACGCATGACAAATGATTGAGAGCTACTGCCAAGTTTCCAAAGCAGCCCTGTAAGTTAAGATGTCTTCTAGGCAGTGACAGCTGAGGCCTCCTTGCTTGACCAGTTGTCCTCACACCTTTCTTGGGCTTCAAAAGGAGAATAAATACATCAGCAGAAATCGCTGAGTAGCTTCCTTCCAAGCTAAAGGCTTCAGAGTATTGTCAAGACTCATCTCAAGCAGCACTCAGAGCCAGCCGAGTCCCTCCTGGCACTGCAGGTGCTTCTGTGACTAATATGCCTTTGGTACCAACCTCCTTCAAGGAGCAGTTCTGGGGGAGGCTGTGTGGGAGAAGCACACAGCAGGAACCTTCAGTCAGTACAGCTGCAACCCAAATTATCCCACTCTGGACAAAGCCTCTGTGGACTTGCCAAGAGTCTCTGGGCCTAGGACGTTTGATCCCAATGGTACCAGGTAAATAACCAACTCTTGCAGTCATGATATTAGCCTCTGCTAGTTTCTTCCCTGAGGAGCAGAGATAAACTGAGATTAAAATTCCTCAATAATAAAAACTCTTGGCGGTTCAGCAAAGTCTTCCTTTTCTCTGAAGAAACTAAAGTCCATGGCGAATGGCCAACGTGGCTCCAAGTTTGAATTTGAAAACCTCCAAGACACATTAGATTCTGAACAAAATGTAACAAAGCCATATCCCATGCTCATGTTAGCCCCAGCAGACATTGTGTAAACACCTGAGTCTTCCCTGAGGCTCAAATAAAGAGGCAGGATGGAGAGAGAAGACCCGCAGAGGACAGCTGAGCTGCCTTCCAGGTCAGTCAGCTGCCCGAGCAACGGATCGTCAGCTAACCCGTTTCCAAGCCTTGTGTCTTCTGTACTCAAAATGGATGCCAGCTTGTGGTACAAGCCCGATTACACACAGAGAGAGCCTTTAAAGATGTCTGCCAGGTATGCCAGCTCTCCACAGTCAAAACTGGGAGCCTTAGAACAGAGGTTCTCAACCTGTGGGTCAAGGCCCTTTAGGTGCTGGATGACCCTTTCACAGGAGGTGCTTAAGACCACTGTAAAACACAGATATTTGCATTATGATTCATAACAGTAGCAAAATTACAGTTATGAAGTAGCAGTGAAATACTTTTATGGTTGGGGTCACCACAATGTGAGGAACTGTATTAAAGGCCACAGCATGAGGAAGACTAAAAACCACTGACTTAGAAGCACAGTCTGAGCATCCTTCAGCTAGCCATGGAAAACTCAGAGAGTTCCTGGGGACTTGGGACTCCAGTTATACAGATTTGCACACAGGCAGCCAGACAGGTAGATAAATACACACACACACACACACACACACACACACACACACACACACATACACACACACACACGCGCGCACGTGCATGCGCGCGCGGGGGGAGAGGGAGAGGGTCTCATGTAGCTCAATTTGGTCTAAACTCCCCATGTAGCCAAGGATGACTTTGAACTTCTGATCTTCCTGCCTCCACCTCCTGAGTGCTGGGATCACAGACATGCATCGCAGTGGGTTTATGTAGTACTTGGAGTCAAACTCAGGCTTCCTACACACTAGACAAGCACTCTACCAACAGAATCACATCCCCATCCTTGGTCATATTCTTTCAAGAGTTTAATTTTTACTCCATGGTTAACATCCCCATCAGTGTCTTCATCTTTTTTTTTTCATCGCTGTAATCCACTATAAAGAATTCACTCAGGTTATGGGCATTTTTTCTTGAATCCTTATACTTCTGTCAGATCATCCTATAGCCTAATGGCAAAGGCATATGCCTATTGGGGAATATTACTTTAACTATGTAAAGATGTATTACATTGGTTTATGCTGTATTTGTTTACTGATGCAAAGGTCTGTTGCTTGCCCACCTGAAGTACCTGATTGATCTAATAAAAAGCTAAACAGTCAATAGCTAGGCAGGAAAGGGATACATGGGGCTGTTGGACAGAGAAAATTAGTAGGAGGAGGAATATAGGCTTGCAAAAAGAGAGGAGAGAGAGACAGAGAGAGAATATAAGGGAAAAAGAAAGGGAGATGCCCTAGCCAGCCAGGCAGCTGCCAGACAGACAGACACAGAGTAGGGCATCTAGAGTGAAAGGTTAAAAGCCCTGAGGCAAAATGTAAATAAAGAGAAACAGAGAGCTAGTGGGACAAGCATAAGACAAGGCTGAGCATTCATAATTGATAGTAAGTCTCTGTGTCTTGATTTGAGAGCTGGCTGGCAATCCAAGAAAATCTGATACATTTGGTGTTCCAACATGGGGCTTCAATTTCTACATAGGTTCTGAGAAAGTGGGGGGGGGGATATGGCTCCTTTAAGAGGCTCTGCTGTACTGGTACACTAAGTAGAAACATTAACTAAGTAAAAAAAAAAAAAAAAATACCTGCCACCATGCGAGACACTAGCTCCCTAGAGCTGGGGCTCCTGGTTAGACACTTTTCCCAGTTAAACCCAGCTCTCGGCCAGGCTGGCAGGGTATAAAGCCCAGCCTTCACGGAGCCAGCTGCCAGTGCAATGCCACTTAGCGGTTTAAGGTTTGGCTCACGAAGTCAGAAAAGGCTAGAGACACACACACAGTAAAGACAGTAAAGGTACAGATGGAAAAAAAAACTAAACAGGTTACAGTGTGTTTAAAAATGTATGTAGGCTTATGAAAGAAAATGGGTATAGACATAGAAAAAATAGTTTGTAAATAGTAAAGTAAAATCTTTTTTTTATTGTACCATGATGCTGAAATTTTTTTTTAATTTTTAATTTTTTTTAAATTTTTCTCTGCTCCCCTCCCTGCCACTCCCTTCCCTCCCCCAAGGTCCCCATGCTCCCAATTTATTCAGGAGATCTTGTCTTTTTATATAAAGTAAAATCTTTAAAGAGAGAGTAAAGTAATATAAAGAAAAAGAAAGAGTCCCATAAAGATGGGAAATATACAGGGAGTCTGGATCCTGTAAGGTGCTGTGTTGACTTTGAGTTTTTTGAACGTTGATGAGCTAACAACAGCTACTGAGAGACATGGGATTGTAAAAGGGACTGCTGAATTAAAACAGCCTAGATTCTTTAGGGACATCTTGACCTGAAAATGGAAGTCAGAAAATGTACTGCTTTGGGGAAGAGGTTATGCTTTTTTGATTCATTCAAGGTTGATAAGAGATTGGGTGTGGCTGGGGGACACCTTCTGAAAATCTTGGATACAGACACAAAGAAATAAACCAAAACAAACAAAAAGATAGATGATGTATAAACTGATCCCTCGGCATGGGAACAGTTCTGAGACTGGATAATAAATGTTACAACTAGCTTTTCCAGGACTTGACCACTGTCTCAATTTTCTCAGTGTTCCATGGAGATGTCATCACCCTCAGACAACAGGAAGCAGTCTAGAAAATACAATGCCCACATTCCCAAGAGATGGGGTGTGTGGCTTTTGGTCATTCAGTGGGTTATGAATGTTTGTCATCATTGGGGGAGGGGGGAATAGGAATATAGGCGAAAAGGACTGCAAATAAAATATTTTACATTGGTATGGATTTTGGTATATTTGTGCAAATTTAAAGGTTTTTTTATACTATATGTATGTTTCTACACTTGTTTGAGGTATTGTGCTTATGCACAATTTTAAAATGCAATGTATAATTAAGAAATGCAAGTTAATCCCTGACTTCAAACTCTACTATAGAGCTACATAATAAAAACAGCCTGGCATTGGCATAAAAACAGACAAGAACACCAATGGAATAGAAATAAAAGCCCCAGATATCAATCTTCACACTTACAAACACCTGATTTTTGACAAAGAAGCAAAAAATATCAAATGGAAAAAAGCATATTCAACAAATGGTGCTGGAATAACTGGATATTAACATGTAGAAGAATGTAAATAAATCTATCACCATGCACAAAACTCAAAAAGTCGAAATGGATAAAAGACATCAAAATAAAGCCTCATAGAAAAGAAAGTGGGAAGTGCACTTGAACACATTGACACAGGAGACCACTTCCTAAATATAACTCCAGTAGCACAGACAATGAGAGAAATAATTAATAAATGGGACCTCCTGGAACTGAGAAGCTTCTGTAAAGCAAAGGACATGGTCAACAAGACAAAATGGCAGCCTACAGAATGGGAAAAGATCTTCATCAACCCCACATCAGACAGAGGGCTGATCTCCAAAATATACAAAGAACTCAAGAAACTTGGCATCAAAAGAACAAATAAACCAATAAAAATAGGGGTACAGACCTAAACAGAGAACTCTCAACAGAGGAATCTAAAATGGCTGAAAGACACTTAAGGAGATGCTCAACATCCTTAGTCATCAGAGAAATGCAAATCAAAACAACTCTGAGATTCCATCTTACACCTGTAAGAATGCCCAAGATCAAAAACACTGATGACAACTTATGCTGAAGAGGATGTGGAGTAAAAGGAACACTCCTCCATTGCTGGTGGGAGTGGAAACTGGTACAGTAGCTTTGGAAATCAGTCTGGCAATTTCTCAGAAAATTAAAAAACAACCTACCTCAAGACCCAGCAATACCACTTTTGGGTATATACTCAAAGAATGTTCAATTGTACCACAAGGACATGTGCTCAACTATGTTTATAGCAGCATTATTTGTAATAGCCAGAACCTGGAAACAACCTAGATTCTCCTCAACTGAAGAATGGATAAGGAAAATGTGGCACATTACATAATGGGTTACTACTCAGCAGTAAAAAATAACGACATCTTGAAATTTGCAGGCAAACGGATGGACCTAAGAAAAACCATATTGAATGAAGTAACCCAGACCCAGAAAGACAAATATGTGTACTCACTCATAGGTGGCTTTTAGACATAAAGCAAAGAAAAACCAGCCTACAATCCACAACCACAGAGAACCTAGACAACAAAGAGAACCCTCAGAGAGACATAAATGGAACTGTATCGGAAGTAGAAAAAGACAAGATCTCCTGAGTAAACTGGGAGGGTGTGGGTCATGGGAGAGGGGAGAAAGGGAGAAGAGAGGAAGGGAGGGGAACAGAAAAAATGTATAGTGCAATAAAAACAATAAGAAAAATCAAGGGAAAATGTTTTAAACATTAAAAAAAATGCAGGTTAGTTAATCATGTATAATAATCAAACTTGTAGTCATATTAGGTATGTTTTTCAGGTTAAACATATATATTTTAGATAGATAGGTAATCTTCTAACTCTTCAAAGAACGACAGAATATAGCATTTTAAATGTTTTGTTAACATAGCGCTTTTTATAACAGTGAGACATGTCTGCACCTGGCAATACCAATCTATTTCATAAGAAGATGGTGGGTATCAAAAAACCTTCATATGGACTTTGCTTTCAGTATGACAAAGCTAGCTGTTTGGGCAAAAAAAAAAAAACTGCCTTTGCATAGACTGCTGAGAAGTATGCTGTACAAACTGGACAAGCGGGAAACAAAAGAAAAAGACTGCAGAACTTTGCCAAACAAGGTGGGAACAGTTCTTCAAAATTCCTGCTTCAAAGAAAAGTCTGCCAGATTTTCTAGGCCTGTAGGCCAAAGATGGATCCCCAAACACTGCAGAGGAAACTTGGATGACTGTTCAGGCAGCCAGAATTCTCTGTAATTTCTATAGTTTTGGAAGTGGCTTGTTCTGCACTTCATGTTTACTCAGGTAATATTAGATCCTTCTGGAGTCTTTGATGGAGTTGAAGACTAGATAGTTCTAGTTACAGTTTTCTTTCATCGTGATAGAAGGTAAACTAGGTATAAAACTTTGGCTTTACCAAGATATGATAAATAACCAAGTATTTTCTCTAAATTTGACAAATATAAATGGAGTAGATATTATAAATATAATTCTTACTTGATAGTTGTTCTTTTTTTTTTGGTTTTTTGAGACAGAGTTTCTCTGTGACTTTGGAGCCTGTCCTGGAACTAGCTCTGTAGACCAGGCTGGCCTTGAACTCGCAGAGGTCCGCCTGCCTCTGCCTCCCGAGTGCTGGGATTAAAGGCATGCGCTACCACCGCCCGGCTAATTGTTCTTATTGTATACAGTTACACTATGTTAAAGTTATAACCTTTCCTTTTATTTAGATAAAAAGGGGAAAATGTTGTGAAATAGTACTTTATGTAAAGATGTGTTACATTTGTGTATGCTACATTTGTTTAATAATGTAAAGTTGTGTTGCCCTGCCTACCTAAGGTACCTGATTGGTCTAATAATAATCTGAATGGCCACTAGCTAGGCAGGAGAGGGACAGATAGGGCTGTTCAGCAGGAAGAATAAGTAGGAGGAGGAATCTAGGCTCTTGAGAGAAGAGAGGGGGAACAAGGGAGAAAGAGGGGGAGATGCCTGGGTTAGCCAGCCAGGCAGCTGCCAGACAGACAGACAGGGAGTAGGACATACAGAATGAAAGAAAGGTAAGAAGCCCTGAGGCAAAACATAGATAAAAAGAAGCAGCTTGAATTAAGTTAAAGAGCTAGTGAGACAAGCATAAGTTAAGACCAAGCATTCATAATTGATAATAAGTCTCCATGTCTTGATTTGAGAGCTGGTGGTAGTTCAAGAAAGCCTGCTACATCCGCCTCTTTTGACCTAGTGATGTTTGCCTCTCCTCCCTTCTTCTCTCCTCTCCTCTTTTACTCTCCCCTCCTTTCCCCTCTCCTCTCTTTGCCTACCCCCATACCTCTCAAAAATGTGTAACCATCAATGCTTGGGTGGACTTTGATTTACCACCGTGACTACATCACCACACCACAAATCCCAGCAAGAGAGTAAAGGTGATTATGACATTCCCACATTTGAGGAAAAATAAATTTCAAGCTCTGCTTTTAGTCTAGTGGGAAGAACAGATGTTTTATGCACAGATTATTAGCCCTCTTTAAAACCTGATAACCTGCAAGATCCCAGAGATCAGTGCCAGGGTTCAAATCCTGTGTCTGGTGTTTGTCAGCCACATGGCCTTGGCCACAAGCCCCCATAGGCCTCAACTTTTGCCTGTCGCCCACAGTTATCTTGAAGGCTGAAGAGGGTGGCATATGTCAATCACCTGTAGCGCTGCCTGGTACACAATGAACACCTTACTTGTTGTTTTAAGGATTGGCCCAACAGGCTTGCTTCTTTACACAAGGATAATAAAAGATAGAATAATATAGGTTTGTATATGTGAGCTGTGTTAAGTACAGTGCCTGCACATAGTAAGAACAAAGATAATCCAACCATCGTGGCATAGCCAAAGCTCACTTGGCTGGAATCCAGTGCTGAAAAGCTGTGGCCTCTGTGGACAGAGCTGCTGAATTACATGGGGTCCACTTAAGAGGGAGTAATGGGGAGCTGGTTATACAAACAACCACATAAAAATGCCTTGCTACTGTTGGCACAGAACTGAGCTTGTCTGTGAAGAGGAGTCTGCTAGCACCTCTGTCAGGAAGACAATGGCATGCTGTCTCTGGGGCATGCCTGCCACCTTCTCTGTCACAGCCCCAGTGTATTTGAGTTCTTTTACTGCAAAGACGGCAGTAAGTGTGTCAGAGCACCACCAGGTTCTGAGTCATACGAGGTCTGAGGCTACTCAGGGACGACCTCATGTCCTGTCCCATTTGTCTGATAAGAAAGCTCAGTAAAGGTGCAGTGCACAGAAGAATTAGCCCCCAGGGGCACAGCCAGGGTGAAGGTGCAGTGCACAGAAGAATTAGCCCCCGGTGGCACAGCCAGAGTGAAGGTGAAAAACACAGAAGAATTTGTCCCCGGTGGCACAGCCAGGGTGAAGGTGAAGAGCACAGAAGAATTAGCTCCCAGTGGCACAGCCAGGGTGAAGGTGCAGTGCACAGAAGAATTTGCCCCCGGTGGCACAGCCAGAGTGAGGGTGAAAAGCACAGAAGAATTTGTCCCCGGTGGCACAGCCAGGACAGGCTGAACTAAACAAAGACTTCTGATTCTGGCTCTGCACTAACACGGACTCCAGTGACTCATGCGGCATCATTCAGCACCTACTGCACAGTCTTCAATCAGATCTAAGATCTAGTGTTCCTTGTCTCCACCCCCACCCGAGCCGCCACACCTGAGGCTTCTCTAAATCCTCGTTCACTGCTGCCATCTAGAGTGAGTTTTCCCTGGGCCAGTGTCCTGGTCTCTTCTGTGCCCATCTGCATAACTGCATTATACAAGACGCCACATACTCAGTTCACTGAAGAGCAGAACTATTCGTCTCCCCAGTACGCTCGGGAAACACATCTGATTCTTGCTTATAGCCACATCCTGGTGTTTGCTCTTATCGATGTTAGTAGAGAAATGCTCGAACTTTTGGGGGGATGTAAAATATTTCTTTAGGGAGTATTGACTGGTTGATTCTTCCCAAGGCACTGATGAGAAGGGGATTAATTGCACATCAACCCTAACACTGAGGAGCTATTGACTCAAATTCAATGTGCCGAGACCTGGACACGCAAGTTCAGTGGTAACTACACTTTCACTTTCTCCTGAACATTCCCCCTTTTATGGCATTACAGCCAGATGTCAGCAACTTCCAATAAAATGAATGCCATTCATTCTCTCAATTTTAATTACCAGAAGAATTCACTGAACCAGAAACACCCATGAACTCGATTCCCAGCGATAAGTCATGGGCTGGTCACAGAAGTGATGAAATGGGCCCCTGACAAACAGTAACCGTCCAGGTTGACTTCCTGTGCAATTACAGCAGCCATCTGGAGGTTCCACTTCAAGGACAGAGTAATTGGAGATAATCAGAGCTGCTTATTTTCCTAGGCAGGGAAGGTGAGGCAGCTCCCTGTCTTAGTGGGGTATTTTTTTCTGAATCGTTGCACCATGCCACATGAAGTTCTAATGTCACTCCTTTGCTATTGTTTCAGGTTTTAAAGGAATCTGCAGATAGTCCACATGCCGGCGTCTTTCACTCTGCACAGAACAGCAGAGTGGTTTAAAGAGCAAACCTAGGTATAATTCTGGACTTTACCAAATGTAGGATGTTTCACTGTCTACAAGGTTGTGTGTTTTGGTTTGGTTTCTGGCATCCCTGAAGGTAGAGATTTGTCTGTGAAATGGTAATGGTGCTAAGCGAGCATTCTCAAGAGGGCTGAAGACAATAAGGTGCTGGTGTCCATTAGTCAGCTGTGATCATTGTTATCATCACCAGCCAGAGAGCCATTGTCACCATAAAACCCCTCATTTCAAGTAATTTGGGTAAACTAGCTCATAGTTTTATAGCCAAGGCTGGAAAACAGGCTAGATTTTAACTTTGAGTATCTGATTTCAAATCCCTGAGCTGTATAAGGGCCCTGAACTTCTCTGGTCATGTCACCTCATCTACCACATACAGGAAGTTACAGCAAAGCAAACTTTCTGCCTCTTGTCTTAGTGCCCTTGGCCTAGGTTGAGTCTTTGGCTTTCATCTAGCTCGAGGAATGTTTTGCCACGCTTGGCTTTGGTCTAACCTGAGGAATGTCTTACTGTCCTTGACCATGGTCTAGCCTCTTTTTATGACTATCACTTCCTAGAGATGAGATGAGAGCAGGAAATCAAGTCAGAGGAATTTTGCATTGCACCTCAGATCTATCCCATAATCCCTGATATTAAAAAATATGGAGGCCCTTGGACTTGCCTACTAAACATGTAAGTGAAGAAACCTGTTGGCACAGGCCAGAAACATGGCTCAGCTGCTAAGAGCGCAAACACTTCTGCAGAGGGCTTGAGCTTAGTTCCCAGCACCCACAGCGGCGGCCCACAGCCACCTGCAACTCCAGCTCTGGGGATCTGATGCCCTCTTCTGACCTAGGCACTTGCACTCACATGCATACACACACACACACACACACACACACACACACACACACACACACACACACACACACTTTTAAAATAATAATAAGTATTTTGAACACAAAGAAAGACAAACAAAGGGGGTTACAGAGGCTGTAAGACCTTAGGGAAAGGCAGACTCTAGGATCAACGGAGGTCACCAACAAATGGTGCAGGCCACAGCTATGAATTTGGATACAGCTCAGAAGAGGATGGAGATGGCTTCGACCGGGGACCTGGTGTCAATTCTACTTGATGCCTCCAGGTTGGTGACTCGTTCTGCTGGCCTTTGGAAGTCTCAACTGCTATGTCACTGAAATTTAAAGTGAAATGTAAAGACTTTCTGAAATTAAGCAACAGTTTCTCTGCTACTGAATCTTCTAGGGAAAAAATGGTATGGTTTAGACACAGCGCCTTTTTAAAACTGGAAGGAATATTCAAACTGTGTGTTAATGTATTTAAGTCAGAAAGGACGCCTCTCCATGTGTGCACACACACTCGGGTGTAATATGCACTCCCTTGTGATGCAAAACACACTCACACAAGAAAATTATCTTAACGTGAGCCTTTCTTTAGAGTAGTACACCCAGAACTCTTCCCCCAGTAGGTTTACAGAGACGTCTAGGTTAAGAACACACACTCTACTTTAATAACGGGTCTTAAGTGCTCCTCACTTGCCAAAACAAGCACAATAGCTTCCAAAGTCCTCCCTACCCAATACCATAAACCCTCCACCTTTCTGTCATTCCACATAATCCGGTCTTCCTGGCTCCTCTTCTGAGGACAGGAAAACCTGAGCGCCCCCTAGTGGTAAGTTACCCATAATGGCACTCCCAGGTCTTTTGTGCTTCCTTTGTTAACCCAATCTCAAGTCTTAAATGGAAGGATATTCTGGGTAGCATTGTAAAAGCTTAGTGCGGCTAATAAGAAGCTTAAAAGTCTTCGGTCTGTGTTTCCGAGCCTCAGCTTTCTCTGTTTGGTTTATCCTCGGTAGAGCCCCCTCCCCTACCCACTCCACCACGTCCTCCTCCCACACCCCACCTGTTTTCTCACGAAGCCTTTGACACAGCATCCCTGCCAGGATGCCTCTTGGTTCAGGCCTGTAGGTGTAAGGGAGGGAATGGGGTCGTGAGTCAGCAAGTTTGGTCCAGAGAAACCTTGAGACAAACTGGGAGGTGGGAAGCACACACCTTTAATCCCAGCATTTGGGAGGCAGAGGCAGGCGGATCTCTGTGAGTTCGAGGCCAGCCTGGTCTACAAGAGCTAGTTCCAGGACAGGCTCCAAAGCCACAGAGAAACCCTGTCTCAAAGCAAGCAAACAAACAAACAAACAAAACAAAACAAAACAAAAAAGCCCAGCAGAACTCACTCTAAGTTTGGTCCAATTTCTAAAGTTTATACCAATTTCTTGCTTTGGAAATCCATCTCATTGGGGGACCTTTTCGACCTGATGTGCAGCTCTGTGGCATCAAGAAAATGATTGCTGCCATTCACTTGGGATGTTTGTAGAGATGTGTGCTCAAGGTAGCGCCATGGGCAAGGCCACAGGAGAGTGCAAGTCGCAGCATTTCCAGAACATTCTGCCCCTGGAGTAGCTAGAGAGTCAGGGTCTAGAGTCAGTTCCTTATTGGGGTTTGCAACATTTCTTCCATTATTTTCCTAACACCAAGCTTGTCTTAGTCAGGGACTCTATTGCTGTGCGCCATGACCAAAAGCAACTTGGGGAGGAAAGGGTTTATTTGGCTTACATTTCCGTGTCATAGTCCATTATTGAAGGAAGTCAGAACAGGAACTCAAATGGGGCAGGAACTGGAGGCAGAAGATGATGCAGAGGCCATGGAGGGGCGCTGCTTACATGGCTTGCTCTTCATGGCTTGCTGAACTTATAGAGCCTGGGACCATCAGCCTAGGAATAGCACCACCCACAATGGGCGGGGCCTCCTTCTGCCATCAATCACTAAGAAAATGCCCTTTATGCCTACCACAGCCTGGTCTTATGGAGGCTCCCTTCTGTCTGATGACACTAGCTTGTGTCAAGGTGACATAAAACTAGTCAGCACATGTCTACCTAACACGAAATAGTTGATTGGAAGTGTTTGGGGGCAAGAGAAGTGTTAAATATTAAATGTGCACTCACTCAAGCCCTCAACTTCCTATACTGAAGTTCCAGTGACTGATTTGGAGGTGTAACTTTCAGGGGCGGGGGGTCGATAATCAAGGCTGGTGAGAACACTAAGGGCAGGGTAGTCTGAGAAGTGGCATCCTTAGCAGAGATGAAGATTCATATTTTCACGTGGTCTGATAGCAAGGTCACGTGAGCACATAGCCAGAGGTGACCCTAGTCAGGAGTTGCAGAGGTGACCCTGGTCAGGAGCTGCAGAGGTGACCCTGGTCAGGAGCTGCAGAGGTGACCCTGGTCAGGAGCACTTGCAGCTCTCAGAGAGGATCCAGTTTGGTTTCCAGCACCCGCATGACTGTTCACAATCATTTACCACTCCAGTTCCAGGAGATCCTACACCTTCTTCCAGCCTTTGTGGACACCAGACATGCACACAGAATGCTTGCTTCCATGTACTTACACATATGTAGATTTTTTTATTTTGTCTTTTTTATTTCATGTGTATTGGCATTTTGCCTGCATTTATGTCTGTGTGAGGGTGTCAGATCCCCTGGAACTGGAGTTATAGACAGTTATGAGCTGCCATTTGCCTGTTGGGAATTGAACCTGGGTCCTCTGGAAGAACAGCCAGTGCTCTTAACTACTGAGCCACCACTCCAACCCCACATCTGCAAAAATTTTTGAAGAATTTAGGGTTGGGTTTAGGACAGAATTCCCAACGCTTTTTGAAATGACCCTAAACTCTCATTTGCCATTTTATGCTTTGTATATATGTAAAACAGTGTGATCAGACTGACAATCACAAAATCAAAATATCAGTCAATTCTTAAAAATGCAGATGATCCTGTATGTCCTACAATATCAAATATTCACCCAAGATTTAATTCTTTATGTAAAAATAGAGGCATATCTATTTTTGGAGAGATAGCTCAGAGGTTAAGAGCACTGGCTGCTCCTCCAGAAGTCCTGAGTTCAATCCCCAGAAACTACATGGTGACTCACAACCATCTGTAATGGGATCTAGTGCCCTCTTCTGGCCTGCAGGGATACACACAGGCAGAGCACCGTATAAATTAATTAATTAATTAATTAATTAAAAAATAGAGGCAACTCTCTCATTAAGATGCAAATCTGTTTTCATCTTTAAAAAGTGTCAAAACTATATGTACAATAAATAATTACTTTAAAATAGATATGATTTATTTTAGTGGATATTTAATTTGTACAACTATTATCCAGACTCATTGTGTGAGGTTGTAGTAAGATATCTCAGGCAAGGGGCTTGCAAGTAGAAAGATGTTTTAAAGACCCTGGTTTGATATTCTAGATGTGGTTTTGCTTTGGAAGCTCTTAGTGGAATACCTACAACTGTGTGCTCTGCCTGAATGTGTCCCCATGTGTTGGAAACTTCATCCTAAAATTCACATGCGAACGACATTTGGAAGTGTCCCTTTAAGAGGTGATTGGGATTGGAGGAGAACACGGCAGCATTGGGAGCTTTCTAAAGAGAGGAAGAAAAATACCCAACCCGGTACATTTGCTCAGGTGTCCATGTGACGCTCTCTGCTCAGCTGACACACAAGAAGACCCTTCCCGGATGTGGAGCAGATGGCAGGACGATGCTCTTGAGCTGTCTGGCCTTCCAAACAATGAGCTGAATAAATCTCCAGTCTTTGTAACTCACCTAGCCTGCTGTATTCAGTTACAGCAACTGAAAACGAATTAAGGCCATGTGACAGGACTGGGAAAGCAGCTCAACTGGTAGAGTGCGTGCATGTGTGAAACCCTGGTTCAGCTGGGGCATCACAGAAACCAGGCATGACTGCACATGCCCATTAGTCCCAGCACGAGGGAGTGGAGGCAGGAGGATCGGATGCACAAGGCCATCCCTGACTCTGCAGTGGGTCTGAGGCCTATCTTGGTGTCTTAGTTACTTTTCTCTCGTTTTAAAACAACATGACCAAAGCAACTTACAGTAGGAAGGGTTTGTTTGTGGCTTATGACTCCAGAGGGATCGCAGTCCGTCACCATCGTGGCAGGGAAAGGTGGCAGCAAGCGGGCATGGCAGCTAGAACGGCTCCTTCTCCAGTGACAAACAGGAAGCAGAAAGAGTGAACTGGGAGTGGTTTGTGGACTCTGAAACCTCAAAGCCCACCCCTGGTGACACACTTCCTCCAGCAAGATCCTGCCTCCAAAGCTTTCCCCAACAGAACCACCAACGGGGCATCAAGTGGTCTGAGGCTTATGGGAAACATTCACACCAACACATTTGACCACACCATAATATGATTCTAAATTCCAGAGAAGGAAAGAGACCCCACGAGGGATGCAGTCTTGCCTGCCCGCAGGTGAAGCACTTGCTGTCCTGTAGGTCTCCTCACTAACACTTTCCCAGCTATTGCTTCTTCGAGCCATTGGTACAAGGGAATGGATCCAATTCCCCTCCTTCGGGAAGAGGAAGTGAACCAGCACGGATCTCCCTGCTCCCCAAGCGTCACTCCTGAATGTCTCTGTACAGTGTTGTATGTACCAGGAATGGGGTGTCGGTGTCTCATACTGAACTGGCTTTTACAGATTTGTTGCACTTTGATCAGTAAAACTGAATGGGGCCACAGGGCTGCCTCTGAAGGATGACCCAACTGAGTGTCAGGTTCTCGTCATGAGCCGTGAACCTCGTCCTTCCCTTAAAAAGCAGGCATTTGACCAGCTGTAAAAACATTATCAATAACTTCTAAAAAAATAAATATTCACCACACACATGTGAGAAGGGTCAGGGCTTCATGTGGGTCATGGAGAGGCTTTGCATCTTTGGTCATGGAAACCAAACACCTGGGTTGAACTATAAAATGGCATGTCTGTTCCACAAACCTAAGGGCACAATGCTGGAGATCACAATCCCAAACGGTAAAGTTAGGAAAATCCAAAAATTGGAATGCTGACGGAAAAAAAGAAGTTTTAAAACTTATTATAAAGTATTAATTTATTTATTATTTCTACTGCTGGCAATCAAAACTAGGGCCCACTGTATGTAGAGCAAGCACGTACCACTGAACTACATTCCCAGCATTCATTTATTTACTTTTTGGGGTTTGTTTTGTTCAGGTTTTTGTTATTTTGAGACAGAATTTCATGTAGCCCAGTCTAGCCTTGAATTCAACACAGCCAAAAATGGCCATGAACTCCCAAGTGCTGGAATTGCAGGCACATGCACTCTTGACCTATGAGGTGCTGGGGGTGGGACCTTGGGCTTTGTGTCTGAGCTACGCCCATAGCCCTATTTACAGTTCTTGTTTTGTTTTTGACAGGGCGACACCATGCGACTCTGGCTGACCTGGAACTCACAGAGAACCTGCTTCTGCCTCGCGGGTGTAACCATAGAAGATATTTTGTTATAAGCATTCAGTTGTACCAATAACTCCAATGTGTAGCAGTAACTCTTAAGTAAGTCAAGAGTTAAGATGCTATGTGGTAGGTATGTAATTGTATGCATCCAGCTTTATGGCTGTCATCTGGGACACAGTGATGGACAACCAAAGTCTTTGATAGAATGGACCAAATCTGTGAGAGAGCAGCAATATGCACGTAGTCACCTGGAGAGTGGAGATGTGGAAAAACTGTCCTTCATGAACAAAAGGACGCAGCTTTCTTTCTTGAAAAAGTTTCATTGCATTGTCAATATATTTAGTACTTACAAAGTTACTGTCTTAACAATGCAGTTTGTACACTGAGATTTACAAAGGCGAAATCAATGAACTAGAACCTTTCAAAAAATTATCATGTAATAGGTACCTGTAATATTGGAAATTATATGAGGATAAAATGCACATGATAGCCACTGGTGAAAAACAATGCTGGGGATTTAAGGTAGTGGGGAAACCACAACAAAAACTCTGGAAAAGAAGATTTGATTCATGACAATGCATATTACAGGCATGGGGCCTGGACAGATACATGATGGTGGACCAGAAGAACTCAGAGATGGCCAACCTCCAAGGCTATTGGTTGTATTTTAGTCTTTCATCACAATGAATGTCTGTTCCTTTTCTTTCTTTTTCTTTTAGGACATGGCACTACTGAGAGAATATATCCCCATTCACTTTCCCTGCGACACTTAATTTTAAAATCTATTTACACTTTGATACGTGCTGACAAGGTACACACCAAAGTGACAGTCTCCATTAATGGTCCCATCTTGTCTGAGCTGTTTGGGGTACTCAGCTCTCAGTTCTGAACGCTCTCATCCTCAGACCGCAGGTTTAGTGGACACGGTCCTCGGGGCATTGTGTGTGTTCTTATCCTACTGTGCACATAATCCTTTTCAAACTAGTGACTTCCCTGGTCTCTTCAGGAAAAACCAGCTTTCGTGCAGTAAACACTGCTGGAATTTCACCATCTGGAAAGAATGGCAATGCCTTCCCGTCTCCCTTCTCCCTTCCTCATGCCCCTCCTTTCCTTCTACCTCTCCCTCTTTCTGAAGGGTGCTTGTGTGTGTTCTCTGGAGTGTGAACATGTGTTTGTGCACATCTGTTTGAACCCCTTCCTGTGTGTGTGGAAACCAGAAGTCAGCAGCTGGTGTGTTCTTCGGTCATTCAGCACCTTATTTTTTGAAACAGGGTCTCTCAGTGAATCCAGAGCTCACCAGTTCAGCTAGACTAGCTAGCCAGCAAGCTGCAGGGATCTGTCTCCACCTCCCCAGTGCAGGAATTACAGGCACCCGCCCTTGTGGCCGGTTATTAGTGTGGTGCCGAGCACTGGAAATCTGGTTCTCCTGAAGCTTGCAGAGCAAGTGCTTTACCACTGAATCAGCTCTCCAGCCCCCAAAACGCATTTTAAAGCCAGATCGTATGTTGCTGCCAAATCACTTGACCAACTCCTTCCTTAGAATTTGGTTTCCTACCTTTCTTCTTCTTCATGAGAATTAAAGTTCTCAAGATTTTAATCTTTTAAGACTTTAAATTTAGCATCAGATATTTATGTCTTCAGGATTTCAATTATGACTTGGGGCTGGGGGAGGGAAGACAATGAGCCAGAGAGCAATGAAATCCCTGTAGTCTGCTCCAAGGAGCTAGCCTGGGGATGCCCAGGGCCATCAATCACTAGACAGAATGCCTTAAACAAGTTACTTATCTTACTTGTCTCCATTTTCTCAACTGGCAATTGGTAATGATGTCATAACAAAGATGGCAACAAAGGTAACAAGGTGCCATCAGCAGCTCCTGGTGAGGAGGGTCCACACGGTCAGCTAAGAGCGCTGTCCATCAAGAGAGTAAGAAGGGAGGTGGCACAGACTTCCCTGGGACTAAAGGGATGGCTCGGGGCCAATCCACATCAGGCAGCTCAAGGCTGCCTGTGACTCCAGAGGACCCAGCCCTTGAGAGGTAGAGACAGAAGAACCAAAGTAAAAACTCATCCAAAAGTTCAAATTCACTGGTCCAAGGCTTCTCTGGTCCAGTTCTCTCTTGGGTCTCTAAGTCATTCTGGAAAGTATCTGGCTGCTCTTTGAGTCTTGTCCCATCTCTATCATTTAAGTGAGTGACTACAGAAGAGAAATGTGAAGACGCAGGTTCCACTGTGGCGTAACCACCTCAGACACGCCCTCCCTTTCTTTCTGACCTGTGACACTGTGTGTGTGCCCAGGAGGAGCTGGGCAGCATTCCTCCACTTCAGCGGCTCTGCTGCAGAATGAGCTGTTTCTTCTCTCATATCTCTGCACTGAAGGGCGTTCACAAAATGCCAAGCAATTCACCACTTCCTTCTGGGAAGCCACTGTGATTTTTGTCATATCTAGGGTACAAGGGTTGGTTGTGGCAACTATAATGCCTGAGGACCCTGCTCCTCAAGCCTACTCTATACAGAATCTGGGGTGCCTCAATAGTGAACAAATTATGGGGGCTGGCCCACCCACCTTGACTGTTTAGGTTTCAGTGCCAAAATGGAAGACATAAAAGACTTTGAAAGGAAGGAAAAAAAACTGAATTCCAAAACACTCCCTCAGATAAAGTTTCCTTTAAAACATTTTTACCATTTTTCATCAATATTTATAAAATGATGAGTAGATACAGCCACATTCCTCCAGGGCTATGTTGAGAACACACCCCATCCAGGGACCTGATCAAAGTACATGCATCTTTGGAATAAGATAAGAAGTCAGCTCCATAAAGCACAAAAACATCAAAATAAATTATCTAAGCATGTGACAGCAGTTGTTTGTTTATCTGTTTGTTTAGAGACAGGCTGCTATGTAGCCTAACTGGCCTCAAACACAAACATATTCATGCCTCTGGCTCCCAAGGGCTGGAGTCACATATGTATGATGCTATGCCTGGCACTGAGTGTAATTTTTATAGGGCAAACTTAGGCAGCAGAGTGTGAAATCCTCCATCCTAAGTGTGACTCCTAAACTGCTTCCTGCCACCAGAGAGTCGGCTAGGGACAACTTAGATCTTCCGTTTGTCCTGCAGGCCGGTGCCATGGAAGCTCTAACAGACGGGGAGAGAAGCGGGGCTTTTCCCTAGTTTGGGACAGATCTAGCCTCCAGGCAGGCAGAACATCTGGACACTTAACCAACACGTTGAAGACCGAGGACTCCATCCAGCGATTGTGCTGCCGTCTTTGAGTAGTACTAAGGAAGCACCCAGTGTGTGGACAAGCCAATCACCAGGTCCCACGTGGCACCTGCACATTCCCAGATGGTTTTCTCTTGCTTTGAGTGTCCTCATGCCTTGCTTCTGCCTGACTTGTGAACGCCCAGGCCTACCCTCCACCGACGCAGGCTGCGCTTCTTTCGTTTTCACCAAGCTCGCTGGGGCATCTACCCTGCAGGGTAAGAGCAGAACTACTTCTACATTACAAATGAAAACCCAGGGCTGAAAACCTGTAAGCCAGTTATCTTCTCAGAACCCTGAGTCAAGGCATGCGTCAGTGTCTGAAGCAGTCCTTTGGCAACACACTGCAGGAACAGACCTGGGCAGTGCTGAGCAGGCAATACACAAGAGAGAGCAGGAGATCAGCCTTGGGCACTGAATCCCTTGGATGAGACTGGGGGAAGGGAAGGAGGTAATAGTGATCACAGCCTCCACTCTATTTAGTCACTATGAGCTGGCAGGCCCTGTACAAGTATTCCATTGTTTGACCCTTTCAAACTCAAGTGGAGAGCGAAGACAAAGTAGAGAGGAGTGGATATGGAGGAGAAAGACAATGTAAATATTCTGGTAATGTATGTGAAGAGCCCCCCAATTAGATGTTCACATCGTCTGGCCCATGTTGAGGTAACTGTCCCAGGGACAGAGTCACAAACGCAGAAGGCACTTCTATTCAGAAGGATGTTCATAGCATTGCGGCTTATATCAATAAGAACCTGGGAATTCCCTAATTCTTCAAAACTGAACAATGAGCACACAGATGTTGCTATGTCGTATAACATGTCTGTTAGAGAAAAATTTCCTTTACAAATATACCTCACCACAAGAAAGGTTTTTACATAATAAATTATTAAATAAAGCGATGGGAGGATGGCTCAATCAGTAAAACGTGCATGCTGCACAAACATGAAGATCCCCAGCACTTATGAAAAAGCCAGGCACAGCAGGACACACCTGTAATCCCAGCCCTGGGGACAGAGACAAGTGGCTCTTAGGGGCTCGGTGACCAGCTGGTCTAGCCAAATTTGTGAGTTCTGGATTCAGTGAGAGACTGTCTTGAAAATGAGGCGGGGAATTGAAGAAGACATTTGATGCCTCCATCACACACACACACACACACACACACACACACACACACACACACACAAAAGTGAAACATTAATTAGCATCTATAGTGTGACTCAAAGCCTCTGGAATGGTAAGTGGCTGGAAGCTGTCTCATCACAAAGCTGGCTACAGCTGGCAGGAAGCCCTTTATACCTCTGTCTTCTTCAGATGCTCTGAAAGCATGTTGCCCGGATGAAAATATTAATGGCACCCTTAATAGCTCATGTTGCAGGGCTGTGGTGTCATCTGTGTTTTAATTTATGTCCCAGGGCTTGACTACATGTCTCACCCTCATCTCCACCAATGCCAGGAAGGGAAGGAGGTGTAAATAGTCAGAGGAAAAGGAAAACAACAGATTTGTAATAGATCCAAAATATTTGTTTCACAAGTTTTCCTCACTGCTGGGAGGAGTTTCTTTTCACACCCACAGAGAAACTGAGAAAGAAGGAAAGAGTCACCGAGGAGAAAACAGGAAATGCAAAATGTAGAGGTGCAGGGAACAAACAATCCCTGGTCTGCTGGCAGGAACCTTCTGAACGCCCGCTGCAGCTTCTGGCCCACACAGTGCCAGGTTCCTTTCAAAGCTGTCACTCATTTTCTGACACTTTGCTTCTGTTCCGGGAACAGCTCAGGCAACACTCACCCATCACACTTGCAGGGCCATGTTCTTCTGCTGTGAGTACCCTTTATCCAGACACAGTCCCCACACAGTGCCCGCTCCCACAGATCTCTGGGCACCCAAAAGTCTTCTCATCTGAAGACAAGGCTCCTCTACTGGATCTGCCAAACCACAGCTTAGTAATTTTAAAAACTGTAAAAGGATGAGGGGCTAGTCTGATGGTGTGGGCCTGTTATCCCAGCTACTCCAGAAGTGGAGGCAGGAGGATTGAAAACTCAGGGCCAGCCTGGACTACAGAGAGAGTTCAAGACAGCCTAGACAGCTTAACAAGACTCTGTCTCAAAATGAAAAGTAAAAATACGGCTGCAGTTCAGCGGCAGGGTGCTTCCCTGGCATGTATGAGGTCCGCATTCAGTCAGAAGTATTGCAAAAAAGACACAATAGGTCAATCATTTCTTGAAGGGAGTGTCCTTGGTTTCTGTTGCTGTGGTAAAACGCCATGATCAAAAGCAACTGGGAGAGGAAAGGGTTTACTTGGCTTTCACTTCTGCATCACAGCCCAGTCAGGGCAAGAACTCACGGCACCAACCTGGAGGCAGGAATTGAAGCAGTAACCATGGAGGAATGTTGCTTACTGGCTTGCTCACTTGGGACTTACTCAGACTGCTGCAGGATCACCTGCCCAGCACCACTCACAATGGGTTGGATCCTCCCACGTTCATTAATCAAGAAAATGCCCCCAAAGGCTTTCCTACAGACCAATGGAGGCGTTTTCTTGACTGAGGTTTCCTCTTCCCAAGTGACTCCAGTTTGTGTCAAGTTGATATAAAACTAAGTAACACAGGATGGTTGAAGGAGAGGAAGCCCTGGTGTATATTGAAGTAGTTGTACTCCACTGATCAAGACCATATTGAATGGCCACATGACCATGAATTCAAAATGGATTTTTATTTTTAATTTTTATTTTTTGTTTTTTTTTTGAGACAGGGTTTTTCTATAGCTTGGAGCCTGTCTTGGAACTAGATCTGTAGACAAGGCTGGCCTCGAACTCACAGAGATCCACCTGCCTCTGCCTTCCAAGTGCTGGGATTAAAGGTGGGCGCCACAACCGGACAGTTCAAAATGGATTTTTAATGAAGTTGCATTTTAAGAATCCTGGCAGTATCTACAGACTTTTGAAAGTCATCGCACTGTGTGATGTGCTGTTTATACAGCACCTTCAGAAAATTATTGATGTTTAAATGTAGTGTAGGATGGACACTGCGTGCACTACCCTTTTCCTGGAGATGAAACTGACACTATGTTCCTATCCTGTTCCTCCTAGTGATTTCACAAGCAACCATCTGGAGTGAGTGTCCTTGTCACCAACAAGAGAAGGACACTAATATTTATTAAGCCCCTGTTGAGTGCCCAGCATTGTGCTGGGAAGAATAAAAAAAAAAAAAAAAAAAAAAGAGTGCTTCCAAGGGAGGAAGTAGACCAGTGCTAGAAGCTCAGGACATCCAGGACCAGCAGACTGAGACAGTCTAGGTCATGTGTATAAACATGTTTTTCTCTGCACATGTTCTATTACATGTAATCCTTGGTAGAGAGAGGTTTCCTGTCTGGTTTCCTTCATATGCTAATTTAAAAATAATTTATTCATTAAGTGGGGCAGGGGCATACACATGGCATAGTGCAAGTATCGGTGTCAGAGGACTATTTCTAGGAGTCAGCTCTCTCCCGCGTGCTTGGGGATTGAACTCAGGTTGTCAGGCTTTATATGCCCCTTTATATGTTAATTTTTACTTCACTGTCTGTCCTGCTCTCTTGTCTCACTGAGCCTGTGACTCTAGACCTAGATACCATCAGTATCTTCCTGGATCAAATAGCCTTTCTTCCAAAGGGGAGGTGAAGCAGCCTAGCAGGACTGCTTTCTGGTACAAGTATACACCACTGATAGTCTTTCATTGTGACTATTACTTTAACTATGTAAAGGTGTATTACACTTGTTTATGCTGCATTTGTTTAATTATGTAAAGATGTGCTGCTGTTTCACCTTGTCTGTCTAAGTCACCCGATTGGTCTAATAAATAGCGAAATGGCCAATGGCTAGGCAGTAGAGGGATAGGAGGGACTGGCAGGCAGAGAGAATAAGTAGGAGAGAAGAGGGGAAAGGGCAAGAATGAGGAGAAAGAGAGGGAGGATGCCCAGGCCAGCCAGGCAAGCAGCTGCCAGTTAACAAGACACGGAGTAGGACGTACAGAACAAAAGAAAGGGGAAAAGGCCCGAGGCAAAATGTAGATGGAGAGAAACAGGTTAGTTTACGTTATAAGAGCTGGTGGGACAAGAATAAGATAATGACACACATTCATAACTGAAAGTCTCTGTGTCATGATTAGGGATCTGGTTGGTGGCCTGAAAGAAAGCCTGCTACACTCTTTCTTCTCTGCCAAGGCATTTGAGTCATTCTGGGCTATAGATAGTGACAGTTTTCATTACATATAATGTTATATGATGAATACATGTGATAATTACATGGAGAATATGATTAAGATATTATATAATGTGCCATAAACCTAGAATACTTACTTTAGTTCTAATGAAGGTAAATGTCAAAAAAATGTAGGAAGAATGAACCCCTCAAAAGCTCAAACAGTTGAGGGGACGCATCAGTGGGTGACATGCTCACCACACAATCATAAGGACCTGAGCTTTGATTCCTAGCATGCATGTGGAAAAACAAGTCATGGTGGCATGCCCTATAATCAGTACTGGGGAGGGAGAGAGACCGGGGATCCCTGGGCTTGCCAGTAAGCCCAACTAGAGTCTGAGAAACTCTGTATCAAAAACATAAGATGAAGAGCAATAAAGGAAGAAACAAAAGATCAACTTCTGGCCACACAGCTTGTACACACACAGGAACACAAACATAATATCTTACACATACACACACACACACACACACACACACACACACACACACACACACACACGGCAGGGACGTGAGCCCATGTTAGGGAGCTATGCACCTGAATAGGGAAATTGCTCTCCAAATTACTTCAGGTAAATTTTAGCCTAAAAATCAACTGGTTATTTTAAATCAGGATTTTGGCTGTTTGAAGAATACAAGTACATTTTTAAAAAGCTTTCTTGTGATCCAGAAGTCTAACTGCTTGTTCAAATCTCTGTGATCACCTGGGAACATGACAAAATGCGGCCTTCCTGCGAGGGTTTGTATTCTTCATTACATCCCACTTTCTACTAAGGCAGAAGCCCTCCAATGACTTGCCCTTGTTTAAGTCTATCCTTATATACATTTAAAGTAGTTACATGAGTCTGTAAACATTGTAAAGAGAACCCAAGGCCCTCTCCACAGAGAGAAACATCACCATTCTCCAAATAAAAGCTCTGTGAAAACTCTCATCTCCTGATCCACTGGTCCTGTCTCCAAGCCCCCCTCTGTGGCCTCACTTTTGTTTTGCTGTTTTTCTAAGACCCTTCTACCACAGGTCTGTAGGCAGCAAAAATGATGAAGAAACAACCCAATGAAATCCACCATCTCAGGGTGTTTCCTCAGGCCTTCTTTCTACCTTTTATGACGAGAATATAATGATGAGTAGGGATGTCAGAAGAGGCAACAGTGCTCCAGGGTCAATTCTTTTTTTGTTTGTTTGTTTTTCGAGACAGGGTTTCTCTGTGGCTTTGGAGCCTGTCCTGGAACTAGCTCTTGTAGACCAGGCTGGTCTCGAACTCACAGAGATTCGCCTGCCTCTGCCTCCCGAGTGCTGGGATTAAAGGCGTGCGCCACCACCGCCCAGCAAGTTATTCTATCCAGGGTCAATTCTGTGTCCCAGATCAATCCCATGTGGTCCACAATTATGTGATATAATTGTCAGAAAAAAAATGACTCAATGCAAAATGTTTCTTAAATCTGAGTCTGCTAAAGGGCATAAAAGGCAGCAGGCCCACCATCAGTGGCTGACCCTCCTCACCTCCTCCCCTGCCCTGGGCCTCCTTGGTTTGTTTCCTGGATGCCCACTCCATCAGTCAACAGTTTCCCCTTTCAGATCGCCTCCATGGCTCTCTCTAATGTCTGGTTAAAATGAAGTTTTCACCCTTCTATCTCCTTTTGTTTCCTTTTATTAAGGTGTATTTTTTCCTACTTTTTACTTGTGTGTGTATGTGTAAGTGTTTGGGGTAGCGTGGATACACATGCATATATGGGTGCAAGCTTATGGAAGCTGAAAGTTGATGCCATCTGTCTTCTACATAACTCTCCCCTTTTCTTTTTGGAGATGGTTTCTCAGTGGGCCTGGGGCTGGCTGCCCAGTGAGTGCCACAGATCCTCTGTCTCCACCCCACCTCACAAGCCCCCAGTGCTGGGGTTGCAGGTACGTACCATTGTGCCAGATATTTTACTTGGGTTGTGGGGATCAAACTTGGGTCCTCACCCTCGCTCAGCAAGCACTTTAATGACTGACCATCTTCCCAGACCCCTCCTTTCACCTTCACATCAGTTTGTGTCAGGTCAGTCTCTCAGCCTTCTCTTTTCTTCCTGTTTCACCTACATTGGAGAAGAAATCAAGTAAGGATCCCGCCCTCATTCCACCCTGAGATCTTGGGAACAGAAAGCGGTGAAAGTTTGGTGAGAGAGAGGAGATACCTAAATATATAAATGCACATTAATGTTATTGTCCCCAGGAGTCTGTGGGTCCCTGAAGCTACCACACTGTAAATGCTCAAGTCCCTTACATAAAATGCTGTAGTGTTTATACACATCATATGTGAAACTTAAAATATAAATACCATGGAAATCATTATTAGGTGCTATTGTTTAGAAACTAAAGGCAAGAAAAATAAGTCTGTATATTTGCTACATTTTTTTCTTCTAAGCTTTTTTGTTGTTGTTGTTCTGTTGAGCTCAGGATCTCAAGCATTTATCCCAGCAGATGTTCACCACTGAACAGGTCCCCAACCCCGCTCTATACTTTCTGTTTTGAAACAGGGTTTCACTAAGTTTCCCAGGCTGGCTGCAAACTCACACTGTAGCCTAGACTGGCCTTGGACTTGGCATTCTCCTGCATCACCCTCCTAAATAGCTGGAATGACAGACCTGCACCACCATGCCCTGCTTCTTCTGAACACTTGTAATTCTTGGTTTCCACAAACACAGTCATGGAATCTGAAGTCATGAAGGTCTGGCAATGACCACCTGGGGCTTTCAGGCCAAAGAACTGATTGAACTGACGTGGCTTCTGCTCTGACTTTCCTGCCTGCATAGCCTCTGCCACGTAAGGAGATCCCACTGAATTGTCTGCCAGTGATCCAGGAATCCTCATGCCAAAGGCCTGCCAATGAGGAAGAGTCTCAGTTTCCGTCCTCTGAGGGACTCATTCCTGTCTCTCTAGCTCTCCCTCAGAGAAGCTGCTGTCATTTAGTTTGTTCCTTAGAGGCCTGTTCCTCCATCCTTGGGTCCCCTTTTCATGACAGCTGTGACGTAGTTGCTGGACACCCTTAAGTACAGGCTTATATGGCAGCTCCCATGTGGAGTGTCCCTCAAAAGCCCAAGCATTAAAGGGTATTTCCTGGTCTGTGGGGGGATTCCCAACTGCCACGATGTAAACAGGTCTTGTTTGCCACGTGCTCCTTTCAGAATCTCCTCGTAGACCAAAGCAACAGTGCCAAGTCACCATGGAATATTGAAAACTCTGAAGCTATTTACCAAAGCAAGCTCTTCCTTTTCAGTTGATTATCTTGGGAATTTGGTTCCAGATGAAAAGCTGAGTGTGGAATATTCCTTTACTGTGTGAATGTATGCCTCTGTGATTCGTTTAATAAAGAAGCTGACTGGCCAATAGTTGGACAGGATAAGGTTAGGGGAGACTAAGGACACTGGGAAGAAGAAGGGCGGAGTCAGAGGAGTCGCCAGTCAGATGCAGAAGGAGCAGGGCATGTACAAAATGAGAGAGCAAGCCATAAACCACGTGGCAGCACATAGATTAATAGAAATGGGTTAATTTAAAATGTGAGAGTTAGCTAGTAGTAATTCTGAACTATCGGTTGAACATTTACAGTTAATATTAAGTATCTGTGCATTTGTTTTGAAGCCAGACATGAGTCAGCATAGGATGGTGGGGTAATGTGGGGCGGAAGCCTTAGCAAACTGGTCCCTAAGGGAGTGGGGGAACTACAACTGGCCCTGTTAGGGTCAGTCCTGTTATCAGAGCAGACAACTGCTTCGCTACCTTCCCTAGTCATTCCCTAGTCATTTGCTGTGACAAAACACTCAGCAAATGTAGCTTACAGAAAAGGTGCATTCTGACCACAGTTTGAAGATACATTCTCTTGTGGAAGGCATCGTGGCAGCCGTGTGAAATAAATGGCTGCTGCATTGCACACACTGTCCTGAAGCTGCAGCAGCAGTGTGAAGTGGCTGCGGCATCGCATACACTGTCCTGAAGCTGCAGCAGCAGTGTGAAGTGGCTGCGGCATCGCATACACACTCAGGAAGCTGCAGTAGCAGTGTGAAGTGGCTGTGGCATCGCATACACAGCCAGGAAGCTGCAGAAGCAGTGTGAAGTGGCTGTGGCATCAAACACACTGCCAGGAAGCTGCAGTAGCAGTGTGAAGTGGCTGTGGCATCACATACACAGCCAGGAAGCTGCAGCAGCAGTGTGAAGTGGCTGCGGCATCGCATACACACTCAGGAAGCTGCAGCAGCAGTGTGAAGTGGCTGTGGCATCAAACACACTGCCAGGAAGCTGCAGCAGCAGTGTGAAGCAGGAAGCAGAGAAGACTGAATACTGCTGTACTCAACTTCATTTCTCATATTTAATCAGCCCAGGACCCCAGTCTATAGGAAAATGGTGCTCACATTCAGGATGGGTCTTCCTATGTGATTAAACCTCTCTGGAAACTCAATTACAGACATACCCAGAGGTTTGTCTCAACGTTGTCATGTTGACAAGAGCAACCATCACATTTTCCATTGGTGTTATTGTTGTCTACTTTTATGTTCCTTATAGGAAGTGATTACAGAGGTTTCTTTTTCCTCAACATACTCAGAATGGCATGTTTGTCAGAATGAGTGTGTGTGTGTGTGTGTGTGTGTGTGTGTGTGTGTGTGTGTGTGGATGTGGATCAAAAGCAGAAGTTGAACTTCTCTAGGGTTGGCTTCAATTTAGCTAGATTGAATTATTCATGTATTTTGGGGTTTTTTTCTTAATATTTCTGATGCTTCAGCAGAACCAACCCTGTTGGCAGAGGTGTGGGGAGCCAGCTCCAAAGTTGTCAGCATGGGAGAGCTGTCCCCATTGCTCATCTGTCTTGTGGCAGCTTGGGACGGGGAGAGGTGCCCCCCACCCATCAACACCTGAGGTAGGTGGGAGAGCTGGCCCTGAGGTCATAGGAATGGAAGAACTGTCCTTGCCCCCCAGCAGATGTAACACTCAGGAGAGCAGGCCCTGCACCTCTCCTGTGCAGCAAATAGAGCCAACAATGTTGGTGGCGGTGTGGATGAGTCAGCCCTAAATTTATGAGCAAGGGAGAGCTGTCCCCTCTGCTGTCTCTCATGCAGCAGAGCTGAGCTCCGAGCCCAGGCGGCACAGCAGAGCCGAGCTCCGAGCCCAGGCGGCACAGCAGAGCTGACCTTGTGGGTAGAGATGTAGGTGAGCCAGTTCCGAGGCTGGTAGCATGGGAGAGTTTTCCCCACTATTCATCTGTCATTCAGTGTGATGGCATGGGGGGAAGAGATGCCCGTCCCATCAATGCCTGAAGCGGGTGGAAGAGCTGGCCCTGAGGTCATAAGAGTGGAAGAGATGTTCCTGCCCCTCATCAGCTGCAGCACTCAGGAGAGTGGCCCCTATATCTCACCTGGGCGACATAGTAAAGCTAGCCCTGATGGTGAAGGTGTGAAGAGAATTGACCCTAAGGATGTGAAAGTCAGGGACTGGCTCTGCCTCTTGCTCATCCCTGCAAGGAGTGAGCTAGTGGGGGCAGTGCTGGAGAGCAACTGTCCAGACCCAGAACCATGGTTGTGTGTTGGCCCACCCCAACATCTGGAGCATAGTGGGGTGTGTGTGTGTGTGTTGGGGTGGGGCTGGGGGGGGTGACAGGATGGTTCTGTAGATCCAGAGCTGCCGGATCTCCACAACACAGTGAAGGGTCTAGGAATGTGTCAGGTTGGGAGCGTAGGCCCCAGCCCCCAGGGCCTGGTCTGGACTCCAAATTCCAGCAGGCCAGATCCTGACCCCTCCCTGGGGGTAGGGTCAGGACCCCTCCCCAAGGTATTTAAGTGATTTTCCTAAAGAGGAACACGTGGTCCCTTTTCCTTCCTCCCAGTGGTCGCATTCGCGCGGCTTCCCAGTTTTCCCCTTGGGGCCACCTGAGAGCGCAGAACTTCCATTAAACCTGGATATTTCTTTATTTGGCTTGTTTGATTCGGCTTGATTGGGACTTTTGTGTTGGCGGGGAGCTCGTGTTAGGAAATATTCCTAACAGAATGTAGGAATGTAAAATCATAAACTTAAAGAAGTGAAAAGCAAAGGTTACCTTTGAACAATGGCTTTTGCCTTAGAGCTAGCACCTCCGTCAGCAGTCAGGGGTCAACTTTTAAGGACAACCCTCTGCCCCTTAGAGCCCACAGCTGCTGCGGATAAAGGTTAACTTTTAATAAGTTGTTTCTACGTGACTTTTGGCTTCACATTGTTTCCTGTCCTTCCCTGCTATGGGAAACTGGCTTGTCAAGAAAGCTGAGGGGTTTTGTAAACGCTTAGCTGTGTTAAGAAAGCTAAAGGATCTGTTTGTAAACACCGTTGAGCCAAAATTTGTAAGCAAAATTGTAAAATACAATATGTCTCTAAGCTTAACCTCGAAATTGTAAAAATTCCTTTGTCCATGCCTAATGCTTACTTCTTGCTATAAAAAGGAGCCCTGAGCCAGCCCCCGTTGCCACAATCTCAAAAGCCGGAACTCTGGCTGTGGTCAGCGAGCTGCTAAGATTTTTGTGCCCCATGGGAATTTTCGGAATAAAGTTTGCTTCTGGTTTTGTAGACTTTGGTTGTCTTCTGGTTTCATAGACTTTGGTGGTCTGTCCCCCATTATTTGAATGCCTCCCAGATCCAACACAGAGGACAGCAACCGGATGTCCAGAAGAGTCCCAATGAGCACTCAGCATCAGTGCTGAGAGAAAAGGAGCCTTGAACTAGACCAGGGATTTTTTGCAATGAACACCTGCAAGTAAAGATATATGGATGAAGAGGTTTACTGTGTGACTATGTCACACGGCACCTTCCACAAGATTTTCCTCTTCTTCCTTTATTTTTTCACTTAAAATGTATTTTGTTTTATTTTTTTGTTGGGGGGTGGGGGGATGATGTGAAAGACAAAGAATAAATACAAAGAAAATTTTAAAAAAGAAAAAAATTCTGATGCTTTAACATGGAGTGGAGGACTTTTGGCTAACCAGGATCAAGCTGAGAGCCCTGTTCCCTCAGATGGAGCAGCTGAATGTTCCTTTCATATGCAAAATGACCAATCCAGAGCATCCACCTCCAGCCACCTCCTTTTGTCAGCACCAGAGGGTTTTTCAAATCTTGGAACATTACCGACCTGTGCTAAGCCCTAGCTAGAGTCAGCTCCCAGGCACCCACACACTGACCACTCTATGGCCCTTGAGAGTTATTCAAAATTACTTTGACCCACTTGCCCTGCTTCACCCAGCCCTCCTGTGCAAAACCATAGCAGCGACTCTTGTCTGTTGTTGGCTTCTATGTAATAAGGAATCACATGGCCTTTTGTGGCCTGTTGTGCCTCCTGTTTTTCGAACCTGTGGCTATAAAACCTACTAGAAAAACTTGCCTTCTTATCAGTTATTCCCATGCCTACATGCCTTACCATAACCATTAAAACAAACTCTGGCTCCCCTAAAGCTGGGCTGCACAGTGAGACAGCTATGCAAGGATCCACAGAGCTTGTCCTTGGCCCTGGAAGAGGTGCCCCAGACTGATGGTTTAGTGCAAGTGTGTGCCTGGAAATCACCTTGAATCTGAGGTAAAGCACATCCCCAGCCCAGGCATTCTATTAAGTGACTGTAGCAAGAGGCATAATACTGTTAATGCTGTTGAATATATACATATATGTACATATATATAGGTGTGTGTGTGTGTGTGTGTATACAGAGAGAGAATGTGTGTGTATGTGTGATTTCATACATGTCCCAGGCCAACTTCCAACTCTATACAGTCAAAGAGGACCTTGAATTTCTGTTCCTCCTGCCTCCACCTTCCAAGTACTTAGGATGACAACTGTGTGCCACCATGCCCAGTTTTTGTGGCTCTGGGTCTCCTGCTCTCCATCTGAGCTACACAGTGTCTTCTTTTAAAGTACGTCTTTCTCAGGCCTGCAAGATTTGCTCAGCAGATAAATGCATTTGCTGAAGAGCTGGACAATCTGGGTTTGGCCTTCAGAACCCACATGGGAGAAAGGAAAGAACAGACTCCCCCAGTTGTCAAAAATAGCACACACACACACACACAAACACACTTTTTTTCCTCCAGCTACTCCCTGGCCACTCCTTTTCCCCAGCATGATCTGGTGAGTCATGGGTTAAGCCAGGTCAGTCTTTCATCTGAAGGTGTTCATAACTGGCTGTCATTGGGAAGACAGTCTTTACTCTCTGTTTGGGAGCCCTGGTGAAAGGAAGGATGACCTCTGCCTGGCTCTGACTCTAGTAGCTCTGGGCTTTTCAAGAGATGGAGGCAATTAACCCCCATTAAAGTGGGACACATCCTGGGATGAGCCACAAAGAAAAGATTTAAGGGTGTGACTGCGATACCCTGGTACTTAGGGAAGAAGCAAGAAGCAGGAAGTCATCTTCACACTGGAAAGCTGTCATCTGCAACAGGTCTCCGGTAGGCAAAAGATGATTTTCCACCAAGGAAATGCGTATGAGTCACCCGAGGCCTCTACAGCATTAGAGCTGGGAGTGGAGCACAGTGTGCGAGCTTAAGGCCTGAGTTCAGATCCCTAGCATGCACACACACACACACACACACACACATACACACACACACACACACACACACACACACAAAGGCAGGTATGGCCACGCATAATTGTGACCACAGCACCATGGGGAACACAGTTAGGAGGATCAGTGGGTCCTACTGGCCACCAGCCTAGCTCCAGGTTCAGTAAGAGACCTGTCTCAAGGGTAGAGTGTGAAAAAGCAAACCACCTATTGTCATCCTCTGGTCTCCACATGAACACATACAGGCATGTACACACACACACAAGCACATACAGAAGCACACAGACATAAGCACACACACAGAGACATAAGAACACACACAAGCACACAGACATAAGCACACAGGTGCACACACACACACGTGCACGAGTGCCACACCACGTGCAATCTTTATTCAGCATGTAAGGGATGGATCTGAGACTCTGCATTTCTAACAACACAACTCACCTCTGAGCAGCAAGAGCCCAGCTACCCTACTGAGGCCCTTGGCTGAGAGGAGGACTGTAAAAACACAAGCGCTCATTGGCTGGAACCAACAGTCAACACTGCTGCCAAGTGTTATCAGTCCCACCAGTGTGAGTTACACCAAAATATTATCTTAAGCTTCAGTCTATTTTCAACCTTTTCCTAGAAAACAAAATATTTGAAAATATTTCTATGTTATTATTTTGTTCGTGAGTAGATATTATGGTTTTACATTCTTTTTTAAATTATATTTATTTATTTATTTTACATCCTGACTGCAGTTTCCCCTCCATTTTCTCCTCACACTCCCTCCCCGCACCTTCTCTCTGCCAACCCTCCCTTTCCCCACTAATCCACCCCTCCTCTGTTTCTGCTCAGAAGGGGAAAAGGGTAAGTCTCCCATGGGTACAACAAAGCTTGACATATCAAGTTGCAGTAAGACTAAGCTCCTCCCACTGTATTAAGGATGGGTAAGGCAATCCAGTATGAGGAATAGGGTCCCCAAAGCCTGCCAAAGCATTAGAGACAGCTCCTGCTTCCCATTGCTAGGACTCCCACAAATAGACCAAACTACACAACTGTCACATATATGTAGAGGGCTTAGATCAGTCCCATGCATGCTCCCTGATTGTCAATTCAGACTCTTTGAGCTCCTATGAACCCAAGTTAGTTGTTTCTGTGGGTTTTCTTGTGGTGTCCTTGACTCATCTGGCTCCTACAATCCTTCCTCCCTCTCTTCAACAGGACTCCCCAACTTAGACCTAAGACCTGTTTGGCTGCGGGTCTCTGCATCTGTTTCCATCAGTTACTGGATGACGGCTCTCTGAACAATCGGGGTAGTCACCAATCTATGAGAATAGCAGAATATTGTTAGGCATCATTACATCGACAGACATTTTGTCTTTCTCCAGTTGAGTCTGAGACCATGCCACAAGAGTGAGCCCACCCTGACACTGCCTGGAATGCTAGGACCCAGGGGCTGGGTGGTTTTCCATTCTTAGCCAAGCATTTGGTTAGGTACCAAACTTGTCCGTGGGGAACACAGTAGAGTGAAATGGTTTCTTCTATTATGGGCGTTGGTTCAGAGAGGACCCCACAGTTTAGAGCCAGATGACTGAAGAGCCCAGCCTCTGGATAGTTCTCAAAATAACACTTTGCTTAATGCTTTTAAAACTGGTCTACAGGCTAGGTGCTTGGAAATCATGGTGTTTCCTTGCAAGACACAACAGGAGAGAAGTTGATGTATGTATGTAATGTTAAAAATGCAATTTCCCCTTGCAGAAATTGGGCTCTAATAAGCTAATACAGCAAAAAAGCACCCTTCCACCCACCCCCAAGCCTCTTGGAAATGGGCTTCGTTTCACTGCTGGTCAAGAGAGCCAGAAATGTCCCTACTTCTCAAGGAGACCACTGATCCTTCAGCTGAGACCAAAACAGTGCCAAAGACATTCATTTCCGATGCAGTGCAACTCTCTCTAAAGTCCCCAGGATGGTAAACATGACATCTACTGTTACTAACCCCATTTACTTAGCACCTGTTTTGCAACAAGTACCATCCTAAGGACTTTGCAAGCATCCCATTGAACATGAAGCCAGCTGGATGAGTGTTACTAGATCTGTGCTAAAGGTGAGGAAGGTTAAGTAGTGGTTCCTGGTGGAGCTCATTGGAAGAGCCCTCTCCTTACTCCTCATTAGTAGAGCTCCTACAAGCCCACTCTTCCTTGCTACAGACTGGCTTTCTTTGTCAAGAAATGGGCATGGAGCTTTTGATCAAACAAGTTCTTCCAGAAGTTTCTACTTATAATTTAGGAAATACTTTATTAGTATCTATAATAAACCCACATGGATAAGTTCTTGCATATTTATAGCAATGTGTTACCCCTGTACAAATGGGGGAAAAATCAGGTTTTTTTGTTTCTAGGCTGTCTTTGTTTTCTGTGCTGTGATAAACACTGGGACTAACAGCAGCTTGGTGAGGCAAGGGTTTATTCAAGGGAAGCAGGCAGGAGCTTAAGGCAGGAGCTTGAAGCAGAAGTTATAGAGGGATGCTCCCTACTGGCTGCCTCAGGCTCACCTACAACTACCTGTCTTATACAGCCCAAGCCCACCTGTCTGGTGTCTTTGATGAGGATCTTAGGTGACCCTTACTAAAAGGTTGTTCGACCCCCCCAAAGGGTCATGACCCATAGGTTAAGAACTGCTGACATTAAGCATTATATTATGGCTGTTTATTTCTATACAATGCCACTGAACATGGGAAACTGAGATACATTTGCCAAACTTGACAGCATAACTAAGTTTCCAAAAATCTAAATTATACTCACATATATGATTATATATTTATATAAAAAGACCAATAATATGTTATGCATCAACATAACAATTTTTAAAAAACTTTTTCTGAGTCGTGACTCTTCTAAAGACCCAGCAATAGTCACATACCCTTTGACCATAAAAAATGCACACAACATTTAACATTCAACTTCAAGGGGCTCCTGGAACCCTAGGAAGAGAACCTCAGTGCTCCAATGCTGAGGAAGACAAGGAAGGCTCTTCTTGGCTTCAGGCTAAAGTTGACCTTCTCTTCCCTGCATTGAACTGAGATGTTTCCCTTAGCCGTTTTCCTGAACATTTTATTTTTCAAGTGTTTATATTGATAAAAACTTTAAATATAAAAAACATTCCCTAGTACCAGGGAGCCTATAGTATTTCCTGAGTTCGAGCACTAGCATCTCCAAAGAAAAGAAAAATCAAGCAAACAAAAACCATCATTTACCTCAAGGCTGACTAAATCAGGGTTGAGACTGAACAGTCTGACAAACGTGGTGCCAAATGCCTGTAATTCTGGAACCCAGGAGACAGAATCGCTATAATAAGAGGACAGCCTCATCTACATGGTGATTTCCAGAACAGCAGGGGCTAGGTAGTGAGATCCTATTCCAAAAACCACCAAGTTGGGCTGGAGAGATGGCTCTGCAGTTGAGAGCACTGGCTGTTTTTCCAGAAGACCCAGATGTTTATTCCTGTCATCCACATGACAGCTAACAACTGTCACAACTCCAGTTCCGGGGATCTGGCACCTCTTCTGACTTCTGAGGCACTGTATGCCCGTGGTGACAAGACACACTCACAGGCAAAACACCCATACAAATCAAATTTAAAGTATAATAGATTCAAAAATAATTAAAAATCAAACAAGGCCTTTGTTATTTTCATAAATGAGAATTTTGTTGGGGTTTTTAACTTTGATTTTTAGAAAAGTTTTACTTCCACAACCAAATTAAGTAGAAGGTACAGCAACTTCTCATAGAGTGCCCACCACACATGTCCATAGGCTTCCAGTTAGCAACCACTCCACACCAGAGTGTTTATTAGAAACGATGAACTTTTCATGACATGAGCGCTGCCCCAAAGTCTTCGGTTCACATTGGAACTAACTTGTGCTCTGTATTCTGTGGTATGATGGCTAACCTCGGTTGTCAGTTACGTGTTATATGCTGTGGGATATTTGATCACACTGTGAAACTCCAAGACTTAACTTTGGATCGGGGCGGAGCCAGCAACTAGTTGATAAGAATTAGCCATAGAGAGGACAGAGGAGTCAGGAATATGGATAGAGAGATGCACAGGAAGGAGGAGGAAGGGACTTAGAGATTCACGGTCCTTTTGGTTTGAGAGGGATGGAGAGGCGCTCTCTTGCTGGGTCTCTGGCCAAAATGGAAGTCAGCTGGTTGCATCTCCGTTTCTTGATCTAGCAGGTTTTCATTCCAATATTTGACTCCTGAGGCTTTGTTGGTAAATAGAACAAGTTAGATAAAAACAACAGACATATCTGGGAAGATGAAACCTCAGTTCAAAAATTGTCTCCATCGAACTTGAGGGAATGGGATAGTCGAGATGGAGGAAGGACAGAGATGAGAGCAAGGAAAGAGATATCTTGATTGAGGGAGCCATTATAGGGTTAGCAGAAACCTGGCTCTAGAGAAATTCCCAGGAATCCACGAGGATGACCCCAGCTAAGACCCTAAGCAATAGAGGAGTGGGGGCCTGATCTTGACTTGCCCTGTAGTCAGACTGATGAATATCTTAAAAATCACCATAGAACCTTCATCCAGCAACTGATGGAAACAGAGGCAGAGACCCTCATTGGAGCACTGGACTGAGCTTCCAAAGCCCAGTTGAAGAGTGGGAGAAATGAGAATATGAGCAAAGAGGTCAAAACCATGATGAGTTGACCCACTGAAACAGTCTACGTGAGCTAATGGGAGCTCACCAACTCCAGCAAAACTGGGAAGGAACAAGCATAAGACCAAACTAGTCCCTCTGAATGTGGTTGACAGTTGCATGGCTGGGGCAGACTGCGGGGCCACTGGCAGTGGCACCAGGATTTATCCTTACTGCATGTACTGGCTTTTTGGGGAACCTATTCTCTTTGGATGTATACCTTGCTCAGCCTAGATATAGTAGGGAGGGCCTTGGACAATGTGCCTTACCCTCTCTGAGAATTGGATGGGGGTGGGGTAGGAGGGTGTGTGGAGGGAATGGGAGGTGTGGAGGGAATGGGAGGAGGGGAGGGAGTGGGAATTTGGATTGGTATTTTTAAAAAAATCTAATAAATTAAAAAAAGAAATTAAATAAAAGAAAATTCAATGTAAATTAAAAAAAAAATGTCTCCATCAGATTGGCCTGTGGGCATTTTTTAAACTGCTAATTGATAAAGGAGTTCCCAGCCTACTGTGGTAGTCCTGGGCTATCTGAACAGAAGCCTGAGTAGGAAGGCCTGAAGCAACGTTCCTACAAGGTCTTTTCTTCAGTTCCTGCCCCCAAGCTCTTCCCTAAGGTCCTGTCCTGATACTTCTCAATCAGTGACGTACTGTAAGATTAAAAAACCTTCTCCTGCTGTGACTTGCCTTTTCTCAGGGTTCTATCACAATAGCAGAGACACGTGGACTCTGACCAATGTAGCTTGATGTGAATCTCCCATCCTAGTATTATAAGAATATTTTCAAGGCCCTGCACATCTTATGTGCTCCACCTCATTGTCTCTTTCTCCTTAGAGCCACGGGCAAGCACAAGACTTTCTTTGCATTTTCTACACAGATTTTCTTTTTTAGAATGTCATAGAGTCATGTAGAACACAGCCTACATTCTCTTAGTAAACACTTTCACGTTTATTCTAAGCCTTTTCATAGCTAAATTGTTCCTCTGCTCTGTAAGTTCCTCTGGCTTGTATGTTCTGAGTCTAAGTTCAAGGTCTAGCACCAGTGCCCTATGATTTATTTACCTGTTGAAGACATCACAGCTTCTACATTTTGGGCAAGTATGACTAAAGCCTTCTAAACATCTGTGTGGAAGTTTTTGTTTAGAAAGCGTTTTGAGATCACTTGGCTGACTCCCAGGATCCATGAGAGGAGTTCTGTTGTATCACAGCCTTACCAGCACCCAGGTGTTCTGAATTTTGACCAGGTAATAGTTATGCACTGGTCAGCAGGGTCCCCGGTGAGCCCCCACAGTCACTATGAAACAGAAAAGAGACTAAGAACCAGGGTAGTGGGCTGATCTTCTCTCACAGATGCAACTGTCCTAATTTATCCTAAACCAAACTGTTGATATTACAATGAAGGGAGATCAAGAATAAAAGATCATGGGACTAGTATGTACTGAGCAATGTCATGCCAGGCATTGCATGTCTGTAATTTCATTTGCTTTCCCGCTGGGTATAAGATTTCGACTCTTGTCTCCATCTTAAAGACTTTTTAAATGAAGTCCCAAGAGGTACAAGCCATTCAAGCTTGTAGATCTACCAAACACTGAGTTCACAGTAAGAAATTTGAAAAGGAATTAAACAGAAGAATATGGGAGTTACTTAGCACTTCATTTGAAGTTATCATTATCACCATTACCATGCCCCTCATACTGTTTATTTCCCTATGAAAACCCCTCTGAATGTAAAGGGTTCTTTGTGGTCTATCATGGTGTTATGAGCTGGGGGACTTCAGCTCCAGGTTCTTTTCCGAGTAATTACTATGAGGACTCTGTGCCGTTCTTCCCAGAGAGTGATGAGTAACCAGACCAAGCAAGAGAATTGTCTTTATAATGATTCTTTACTAGCAACTTTAATATCCAATACATCAATGGGGTTTACAATCTTAATAGACATGGGGGTTTGATAATGGGTAACACACAAGCAATTCAATATCACAATTATTAATCCTACTAATCCTAGTACATAAAACCAATTTATAACCTTAATCTAACTTATCACTTATCTTATAAAACACTTTTTAACCTTAATACAACTTATCTATTACCTATAAAACACTTCTTAACTTAATACAACTTATCACTTATCTATAAAATATCTCTTAACATTTTATATACTAAACATATGTATTAACTCATCTATGCTCTTTTCTTAACACTTCATACACGCGTTAAATAGCATCATACGACCTGGTGTTTTTCAGCTTAAAAAGGACTTTTTGGATTTCTTCAGGCTGCACGTCTGAGCACACTGAGGGCTTGACAGTGAGGCTCAACTCTTGACCCCGTAGTCTGCGTTGGGGAGATAAGGCGCTCGATGTCCTGCTCTCAGGCTGGTCTCGGGTGCTGGATCAATTCTTGACCGCATAGTCTGTGGCCTGGTCTCGAAAGGCAAAGCGTTCTGCCTATGCTCGGGATGCAGGGCCTTTGGACTCTGCTTTTCGGGTGACAGAGTCTAAGGAGACAAGGCTTTTAGTTCTCTGCTCTCAAGATAGCAAAGCATTTTGTCTGTTCTCGAGTCAGGAGGCGAAGCTTTGCTCTCGGGATGGCAAAGCATTAAATGTTTAGACAAGGCATTTAATATTTTTGCTTTTTGGGAGGCAGACTTGGAGGATCTCTCTCTCTATGAGGCCTGGCACCTGGGCCATCTTTGAAGAGTGAGATACCTGCCCTGCGTCTGCCCTCTCTTTTTATGCCAGTTTGAAACTGTCCCTTGTCCAGTTCTTCTGATAGCCAGATGTCCTGGGTTATCAGTATCGACTGACCACAGAAGGGTGGGGGTCCTTCTCATGCGGCAAGGCTACTTTTGTTACCAAGGTTACTGGGTGCAGCCTCCCCATCTGGCAGAGCCAGATGGGTGTGGTGGCCTTCAAGTGGGCGAAATGTTCTCTTAATATTTCACCTTAGTAATTTTCCACTTCACACAGTTTTTTTTTAATTTTCTATTTTCTGTGTTATACTTATCCTATATACTATAGCTTTCCTACTTCACCTACACTACAGATTCCTCTCTTTCTACTTGTTCAGAGGGATCTGTTTGCATGCTCATTACACATGGAATTACATGCTCCCAACATCACCTCAGGCTTTCTACTGCTCTCTAGGGGGTCAGCCGACAGCAGCACAGGGCTTTGAAAGAAACCATAGAGTTGGTATAAGCCAGACTTTTCTATCTGAGGGCATCTAGGGAAAAAGACGCTCACGTATTCTCTCGATCACGTATTCTCTCGATGGCTTCCTTCTGTATTCTCTGCTCTCTCTTGTTCTTTTTCTGTTGTATACTTTTTTTCTATAGCTTATGTATTCCAACAAAGTTTTTCAGGAAATATAGGAATTACAATGTGATTACATTCTACTTTTTAGGTGAATGATTATAATGAATGCAGGTTTTCATCTCCCTTACATGATTAAACATTTTACATATTACAAATGAAAAACAAATTATCCCAAGAACTCACATACATTGATACCCAAGCAATTTGTTATAGATTAACTGTATGGGAAAGCAAGGTATTCTTTTCAGTTAGGTATTTTACTGGCAGGCTTCATTTTGCAGTTATAAAGAAAGGGCCAATTACTTTATTACTTATCTTGAAAGGTAATCTTATAAGGAATCCAAACCTAAACTTTTATATATGAAAAAGAGTCAGCTTACATACCCACTCATGGATAGTTTTTTTTATATCAGGAGATTGAGACCAGAAATGGGTATAAGGAATTTATCATCACCTTTGAACATTAGCCAAATGCTAGCAAGAAAGTACATCAACCAGTTATAATTGGGCTGTTTTATTCTTGTTCCCTGACTTTAACGAGTTCAGCATTCAATTTATATGCCTGTCTAAAACTTTAGCTTGTCTTTTTGGGTTTTTCACCTCAAAGCTATTTAACAAAAACACTTTAGTTTAACTTTATTATTTCCAAGGCTTTGTTTCAGCTGTGATGTATTCTGAGACTTGTGAACACATCTCCCAACATTGAGGTTAAAAGAATTTAAACTAGCTAGGCTACTGGGACTCAATTGTTAATCATTAACTTGAGTAACAAGTTAGTCATTAACTTGCAGCTCCTTAGGTGAAACTCACAGGCCCTAGCTATATAGCATTTCCTTGTATTTGTTTTTATTCATCAAAACTCTGTATAGGCTATCATTATTATTATCAATTTAGACAGTACACTTAGGGAGGGGTCATCTTCTTGACAACCCACAGATAAAAATGCCCAATAGAACAGGAGAAAACCACACTGCATTCCAGGCAGTGGCGCTCTCCCCACATCCACTCACACCAGGCTAGATACCAGACGAGTATTGCAGTAACAAGAATGTAAAGGCACAGCAGAAGCAAAAGGCATTTTGAGTCTGCAGTCCAATGGCCTTGCCTAAACGAGATACGCACATGAAAGTTACTTCCCAGTAGGCTGACACCATCAACTTCAATTGCCACCTGCTGGTCCTCTGACATGGCCATCGGCAGCTTGCTTTCTTTGAGAGCTGGAGAACTAACAAGGAATGTCCCTGTCTCCAACTTACTTCTGATTTCTAATGGTGTCTGTGTCCTCTAGTTCGCCCTCCATAACTGTGTTTGATAACACACAGGCAATAAGGGCTTGGTAAATTAAATGGATGAGCAGAAGTGGGTCCTGAAAGCTGATCTAAGAGAAGAAAGGTTTAAGACTCAACTCTAAGAACAGAACAGTGGGCTTAGACCCAGGTGGGCTGTTTATGCTCAGTTCTCTGGGAAATAGATGGAAGCTCTTTCAGAGATGAGGGGATATTGTACTAGGCCTGAGGGAAGGAGCTGCTGTTTCTAGAACACATTGCAAGTATCTGCACTGGGCCAGACATCGCGGTCCACACCATGAGCCAGGCCTTGGGTGGCAGCAGAGAGTAGAAGTCATCAACATTCAGGACCTAACGCTGTGATGTATCTGTTTCACGCTGGACTCTGAGAAAATAGTGGAGATAAAAGATAGGAGGCTTAAGCTTAGAGACACTGTGTTCAGGAAGTGTTTGTTTTCCTTCCTGCCAAGACCGCTTGTCCAAGTGAATCATTTGGGTTGCATTTTATTAAAGTACTTTTAAAACACAAGGACAAATGCTTTTACAATACATAGCTGTGGGTGGCCAAACACCAGGAGCTTCATCTTTGTGGCAGAAAGGAAAGTCAGTTTCAGGGTTTCTTTCCCAGCCCTACCACTGATCCCATGAAATCTAGAAGCAAGTGCTGCCCTTCGCTCCCCAGTCCTTCATTTTTATTCAGCATAAAATAAAAATGCAGGTAATGTGGAAGGTTTTGAATGATAGAAATCGGAACTTTACAATAGACTGATCTGTCAGAAGAATTCCTTTTAATCTCAGGGTCCTTCATCGTGGCTACTAACAGGACAGTGTGTGACAGGGCAGGAACGTTTTCCAAATATCAGCACTACTGTGTAAATTAAGGAATAACATAAGATATTCCCTTGGCAGAGAAGTCTTTGTGTATTGTCCTTTTCTACTTTTGAATGCATATGACATTCACAAAGTTCAGCATTCCGTCAGGACAGAAGGACAGAGAAGGAAAGAATCTGTTCTCATCTCTGTGCTCCGCCTGCTACTTCTGGGGGCAAACAGAGGTCTTCCTGCTTTGTCAGATGTATATTATATGCAATAAATAATACACACATTTTAAATGTGTGTGTGTGAGAGACAGAGAGAGAGAGAGAGAAAGAGAGAGAGAGAGAGAGAGAGAGAGAGAGAGAGAGAGAGAGAGAGAGAGAGAACCATGAATGTGCCATGACCTGCATGAGGAAATCGGTACATTTTAGGAGTCAGGTCTCTGCTTTCGTTTTGAAATCAGGAATGGTGATTCCTCCAGAAGTTCTTTTTATTGTACAGGATCATTTTAGCTACTCTGGGTTTTTTATTTTTCCATATGAAGTGAGTATTGTCCTATTGTCCTTTCAAGGTCTATAAAAGAATTGTGTTGGGATTTTAATTGGAATTGTGTTGTATCTGTAGATTGCCTTTGGTAGAAGAGTCATTTTTGCTGTTAATTCTACCCATCCATAAGCATGGGAGATCCTTCCATCTTCTGATGTCTTCTTCAAGTTCTTTCAAAGACTTGAGGTTCTTGTCATACAGGTCTCTCACTTGCTTGGTTACTGTTACCCCAAGATATTTTATGTTATTTGTAGCTATTGTGAATGGTGTATTTCCCTGATTCCTTTCTCAGTACATTTGTCATTTGTATATAGAGGGATACTAATTTTTTGAGTTAATCTTGTTTCCAGACACTTCACTGAAGGCATGCATCAGTTTCCTGCTAGAATTTTTGGTGTCACTTATGTATACTGTAATATCATCTCCAAATAGTGATACTTAGAATATATTGTAAGAAAAAAATGTTTTCAATAAAATAGAAACATGAAAATTATTAAATTTTTATTTATTTTGTGTGTGTGTGATGTGTGCACATACCATGGCACATGTATGGAGGTCAGAGGTCAACCCAATGAAGTCAGCTTTCAGCTTTCACCACGTGGGTATCAAGGGTGGCATTCCTAGGCTTGGCTGGCTGCACATGCCTTTACCCGATGAGCAGTGCCTCTCATCCTTGCTCTCTATGTAAACCTAAGCCTCATGTTAGGAACGTGAAAATGGACTAGGGAGGCCGCTGGGCCTCTGTACTGGTTCCTCTTCCCACGGAAGCCACACTCAGTAAATCTCCTTTGTCAGTATTCTAGAGGCAGTAGGACCAGGGGGACAAAAGAGGTGGACTAAAGCCTCAGGCAACAGCCAACTTCATTCAGAGCCTCAGACAATTTATACTCTGAGGGTTCAGGGAAATCACATGGGTTCAAACTGTGTCCAATCACAAGCCACACATGGCAAAACATGCTTTTCCATAGAGACATAAACACTTCACTGAATAATGGCAGCAAGAAGTAATGGGTGATCTGATGTGAGCCCACTCCTCTCTGCTGCACTAGGGGAACATAGGGACACACTCCAAGAGCAAGTTCTTATTTTGAAGAAACCAAGGTCACAAGACACTTGTTTTCTTGGAGCGTTCTCAAAAGCACTCACAAGTTTCCTCATATAACTCCATTCTTTCCCTTTCTTATTATTTATTTTTATTTTATGTGCATCGGCATTTTGCCTACATGTATGTCTATGTGAGGATGTGAGGGTGTCAGATCTTGTGTGAGAGTTACAGACTGTTGTTAGTTGTGGTTGCTAGGAATTGAACCCGGGTCCTCTGGAAGAGCAGTCAGTGCTCTTAAACACTTAGCCATCTCTCCAGTTCATGGCTCCTTCTTGGACCATATTCTGCCAACCTTTCTCTCTCTCTTTAAGAAATAAAAACTGCTTATCTCTTTAAGGACTTTTGGCTAATGGTAGCCAACCATAACTTGTTGACGTTGCCAAACCCCAGGGTTTGACCCTAAAATCTCTAGTAACACACACACGTGTGTGTGTGATATATATGTGTGTGTATACACACATATGTATATGTTACTAGAGATTATATATTATACATACTATTATATATGTTACATATGTGTGTGTGAATTGATATACTTTTTCTAAGCAATTTGGGAAAAAGAAGAATTAAAAATGTATCTAGCTTGTGAAATTTTCCAAACATTTCATTTTTTTCAAGACAGGGTTTCTCTGTGTAGTCCTGCCTGACTGTCCTGGAACTCACTCTGTAGTCCAGACTGGCCTTCAGCTCACAGAGATCTGCCTGCCTCTGCCTCCTGAGTGCTGAAATTAAAGGTGTGCACCATCAAAACCTGGCCTGAAACTCAATTTCTTAAAATTTTCTTTATATTTATTTTGTGTGTGTGTGGGTGTTTTGCCTACATGTATGTCTGTATGCCACATGCATGCAATGCCTTCAGGGTCAAAAGAGGGCATCAGATCTCCTGGGGCTGAAGTTACAAGATGGTCATGAGCTTAGCTGTGGGTACTGGGAATCTAACCTGAATTCTCTGGAAAAGCAGTCAATGCTCTTAATTGCTGAGCCATCTCTCCATCCCTGAAGCTCCAATTATTTTAAGGAAACTGAGATGAAAAACGTTGTCATATTATTTATAATGACAAAAATTTAGAAACTACAAATATTTAATGTAAGGAATTAATGTAGTAAACTATGGCACATTTATAAAAGGATATTATCAGCTATAAAATACATTCACAGACATAGGAAAGTGTTTGTCATATATTCATAAATCTAAAAATGTGCCCATACATTTTAAAAAGCTAGAAGAAAGAATTTTGAATATTTTCAGAGTAAAGAAATAATGTTTCAAGTGGCTGATATATTAAACATCATATATATATACACATATTGAAATGTATATATATACATATTGAAATGTAGCACCTGCTACCTTTAAATATGTATGATTTTTATATTTTATATATTAGTTAAAAATAAATTTACTTTAAAAAGAAAAATACACATAGCATCATTTCTCAACATTCATGGGGTTCTAGGACTTCACAGTTGTCAAAATACACAGACTCCCAAGTCGCTTGCATATGCTGATCACTTCAAAATCAGAAACTGTAAACGCAGAAGGACTTCATCTGGGGGTCTTTGGAATTGCAGTCAGTAGCTCTATAGCCCTCAGGGAGTTTTCCAAGGACGGAACATGAAAGTGGAAACTCATGACCTATCAGGACAAAGCAGTGAAAACCCCCCTTTAAAGGGACATCTTTTGAAACTGAGAACAAACAGTGTTGTGTGGCAGGATTGGTATGACCAAGAGAAGATAAGGAAAAGAATGTCCATATGTAGTAAAGATGTTCATGAGCTCAGAGACTGACAGCTTCTTGGTATAGGTCATGATTCTCTGGTAACTAAAAGTAACCAGATTTCACGCTCATAGGCTGCAGCAGGCCCTGTGCCTAAGTCATTCTCGGGGTGGTGAGTCTCTTCCTGGGACTCTCTCTCAGTGATGTTCTGATCGTAACTTTCCTTTCTTCCCACATGCCTTCCCAGTACCTTAAATCACCTCTAAAACACTAGCAGTACCTAATACAACCTAAGTCTATATAAATAGCCTCTTCCTGTATTGTTAGGGGCCGGTGGCAAGAATAATGTCTACGGAGCCTGTCAGATACAGTTTTAAACGCTATTTCCTACCCATGGTGGACATAGAGGGCCAACTGCACGGCAGAAAGGCTCACCCAGTATTTGCTCTAGAGGACTAGCAGTGACAAGTGCCTGCTGAGGTTTGCCATGGGCACAAGGTCTTTGCTGCAAATGGGATTCATGAAAACTTAGATCCCCCAAAGTAGAGGACGCTAATTTCCAATTTGTCCACAAAACTGAGACATGGGACAGCCAAGCAACTAAGCAGGTTGTATTTGATACATTGTTGGCGAAGAGAGAAGCTGGGTTTTGCACCAGATCCAGAGCCAAAGACTTAGCTACATGATGCAGCTAACACCAAGCCATGTGCGTGAAACCCAGACACAAAATGGAGTTCAGTTTTTGAATATATTTCAGCATGGGAAGAAATTACCTCCAAGGGAGATTCAAGAAAGTTGACACAATGGGGCTCTGATACATTGATTCAACAGCCAAAACCAGAGAACAGATGCCAAGGGTAAGAAGAAATTCATGGTGGTCTGCAAGGGACCAGAATGAATTGCTTAAGAATCTTAAAAATGATTCACTTTAACCATAAAATATGCCTCAAAAGAGCATTCAAATGTTTTAAGACTTTTTTTTCAAGAGAAGTTTTCTCTGTAGCTTTGGAGCCTGTCCTGGAACTCTCTCAGTAGACCAGGCTGGCCTTGAACTCACAGAGCTCCGCCTGCCTCTGCCTCCTGAGTGCTGGGATTAAAGCACCACCACCCTGCTAAGACTTGGTTTTACTATGTAAATCTGACTGGCCTGGAAATTGCTATATAGACCCTGGCTGTCCCCAAACTTACAGACCTCCTTCTGCCTCTGCCTCCTGAGTTCTTCGATCAAAGGCGTGCACCACCCTGCTGGCTCACTGGATCTTTGAAGACGACTATTCAAATGTAGATCTGAACCTGCAGGGAACTGCTGATAAGTAGGTCTTAGTCTGGAAAGCCGCCTTTCATTTAAGTAGTTTCTGTTTTGTTTTGTTTTTGAGGCAGGGACCTTTAGCCCAGACTCGAGGATGACCTTTAACTTGTCATCCTCCTGCCCCCCATTTCCTCGCCAGGTCAAGTGTTACAGGTGTAAGTCACCACACCTTGTTTACCCCTTGACTCTGTGTCTGTGAACCCTGTATCAAGCAGACTGTAGCCGCCTCTTGTCGCATGTCCTTAAAGGTGTTTCTCCTTATGCATTTCAAATTAAGTTGAAATATCCAAATAGAACAAAATGAGGCTGTCTTATAAGATATAACAAAGTCACCCCCTGGGAAATCCCAACATTCAACGTAACATATTGAATAAACTATATAGTGTGGATCTCAGCCCTATTTTATTACTATTTTATTATTATTTATTATTATTATCTGTTTTTAGGCAAACCATCACATTATTTTTATCAAGCATGTGATTTCATATTTAAGCATACAAATACAGCATAATTTGGCTATATGTATATAAACATATCTAAAGCATTTTTCAAGAATATAAGCACTGTATCTTTGACACTGTATAAGCACAAGGTATATTTAGTACTGTAGTACTAAAAGGACAATAAACACAATTTTCCACTCGTTGCATATGGCCCAAGGCCTTGTATAAACTTAAATAAACTTTTTAGTAAATTTTCAGTCATGTGTTAAAGCCTTAAATCTACCACAAAAATATTTTCAAAGCGCCTTGGCACATAAGCTGATGGCTGGGAGAAGGCACAATCGGGGATTATTGTGCGGCTCGAGGGAGTGGAGACATTCCCTAGCCTTCCGCACTGAAAGGCCCCTTTCATCTGGTTTCAATTCTCTTGTTTGTGCACCTTGCCATATTTATTATTGAATTCCTGTTTTTTTCTTGTTGTTTCATGTTCCATGTTCCAGTGATTTATGAGAAATAGCTGATGAAGATGTTATCTTTGGCACAGAGAGAGTGCACAGAGCCCCTAAGGATTCTGAGAGAACAAATGTGTTTGGAGCCACATAATACCCCGGCTGAACAGATGTTCATCGCGCCTGAACACTGCCAGCTGCCGATTCTGTATGAAGACGGAGTTTTCTTCCTAAATGCAGCAAGAGCAGAGCTGCATTCGGAAATCCTGTGCATCCCCATGACTAGGGCTCATCTTGAGAGACAGCAGGACCAGAGTTAATGCCCTGGAGAAGAAATTCGCCCAAAGATGGATTCCCCCATTCACTCAGGATGATGTGGTGCATTTTCAACATTTGCCTTATTTGAGTAAAGCATAAAATGTTACTGATACATTTACTTTCTTGTATTGTTTCATTTTGTTACTTTGGGCTTGGGATCTCATCATGTTGTCCTGCCTGGTCACAAGTTCCTGGGCTCAGGAGAGCCTTTTCCACGTAGCCTCCCGAGTAGCTGAGGTTACAGCAGGAGTTACCATGCCCTGCTCAGTTGAATTTTTAATCATTATGAAGATGACTTATTTGTAATAGTGTAGAGAAAGAAGGCTTGTCTGAAGGGGTAGTGGTGGCCAGTTTTCTCTTGTTTAACTGAGTGAAAACTAATTAGTAAATTAAGTGTGCTTGAGAAAATCCATCTAATTAGATGTATTTCATAAGCTAATCAAACTATTTGAGGAATTTCCCTGGACTTCTTCACTAGAGGGGGCTAAACACTGCCCTATAAAACATTGTTCCAGATTTAAAAAGCAACAAAAAGCTGAGCAGTGGTGGCACACACCTTTAATCCCAGCACTTGAGAGGCAGAGGCAGGCGGATCTCTGTAAACTCAAGGCCACCCTGGGCTACACGAGATTGAATCTGTCTAAAAGAGAAAGAGAGTTCACACAAAGATGATCCCAGCACTTGGGATCACATGCCTTTAATCCCAGCATTAGGGAGGAAGAGCCAGGAGTGATTTGGCTCCACAGAGAGAGGAATGTAAGTAAGGCAGGAGGAGACAGGAGAGCAGATGCAGTCTGAGGATTCAGTCTGAGGTTTCATAGAGAGAGCTTTCAGTCTGAGGATTCATGCAGACAGGATCACCCTGTCAGTCTGAGGTAGAGGTAAGAGCTAGTAGCTGGCTGTTCTGCGTGTCTGATCTTCAGCATTACCCCATATATCTGACTTCGAGTTTTACTTTTTAAGACCAATTAGAATTCATGTTACACTAGACTGCTTCCTGTTGTCTGGAGACACTGGCATCTTTAGGGGACCCTGAGAAAACTGGAATATGGTCATGTCCTGGGAGAACTAGCTGTATCATTTGTTGTCCAGTCTCTGTAATGGGAAAGTGCAAGGCTTATGGAAAGTCCCGGCTAGAATAGTCTGTGAGGCTGGACCATCTCAACAATAAGTCTTGAAACTGTTCTGCATGCATAACTCTGAGGAAACTGCAACAGAGGCATCTGAGAGGCTGGATCACCTGGGATACCCATTTTCATTGGTGTCTGGCCCCTTGCTCTGAAAACAAACTTTTAAAGGTCATATGCATATCTGTATTAACACAGGTATGGGATGTGTGATGTGCGCAAGTCAGCTCAAGATGATTTTTTTGTTCTATGTTTGAGGAGGTCAAAGACATCTGCCAGCTTTATAAACCCGTTTGGACTGCATAACCAAACTGTAATATAAACTCTATCCATGCCATATGAGCGATCAGCTTACACACCACAAATCTTTCTTGGCTTCCTCCCTCTTGCTTGTAGCCAAGATACTCAGAAGGTCTCCCCTGCTCAGATCTGATCTCTATTAACTTGGAAGGAAACCACAGCCTTTCACTCCCTGTGGAAACAAAAACATAACCTCTTCCTCAGCATAATACATTTTTTGACTTACATTTTAAAGTTAAAATATTCATAAAGTATATAGGTTAATTCAGGAGCCGCTCCCACAGTCCAATGTCTCTGAGCAGCTGTTATCTGTCCATTAGCATTCAGAAAATTCAAAATCAACAAAGCACCATCTAAGGTCCAAACTCCTGTGTCATAATATTTCCCATCCTTACAAGGCTTATTCTCTCTTTTTATGACTTTATTTATTACTTTACTTCTCTTTCTAAAGATTTCACCTTATTATTTTTAAACTATTTACTTTTTGTGACTTTCTATACCCTTTTTCTTTCTTCACGAAAGCCTGAGCATATTGTTAAACATACTGTAACCTGTTTAGAGTTTTTTTTCTATTGGAACCTGCTTTATTGCGTATCTGTAACCCGTTCTGTCTGCATGAGCAAAACCTTAAACAGCCTGGCAGCTTAACTCCTGGTGCACTGGCAGCTCAGGCCTCAGGCAGTGGCCAGGAGACACAGTCACCCTATACAGTGCAGCCCGCATGAGAGACTGAGGGACCAGGAAGCCATGTTTGCCTCTGTTTTTGTGTGTTTGGAGCCTTTTTAAAAAGCTTTTTCAGGTCTTATGTGGAAATACGTGTCTCTATGTTGGACACCATTTGTAGACAGTCTTTTTTAGCAGAATCGTCGGTTCCCCAATAAATAACACAAGGACTTATTAACAATTATGAAAAATCAGCTGGTATCTTAGGTTTATTTCTAACTAGGTCTTATAATTTAAATTAGCCCATATCTCTTAATTTACGTTCTTTTATGTGACTTGGTTACCGATACTTTGTAACATCCATGCTGCTTGCTCTACATGTCTTGGTGACTCTGCCTTCATCTTTCCTGTACCCTCTGTGCCTGGAAATCATGCCAAGCTATTGGCCATTCAGCTGTTTACTAAGTCAATCAGAGTGACACATCTTCACAGTGTACAAAAAGATTATTTCACAGCACGATCTTTTTTATAATAGCCACATATATTATTTTGGCCCAGTTACCAGCAATTTAAGAGCCCTATTTAAAAAGGCAAGAAAGCGTATTAACTTACTCATTTTCTCTGGCCCCATTTACACTGCTGCACATAGCAAAATTTTAGATAGGTTTCACCATTCTCAATTTACATTGAGAAAGGCCACACGTGCACCTAGGCTCTGTCCAGAGTTTCAACACCAAACAATATCTGTTTCCTTGGCAATCAGCAGGTATCTAAATAAACCTCACACAAATGAGTGTAAAATGCCTAAGAATCGAAATTTGGATAGCTTTATATACAAGATTTGTTTTTTTAAAAAAATATTTATGTATATGAGTGTTTTGCCTGCATGTATGTGTGCACACCATGTGTGTGCCTGGTATCCATTGAGGCCAGAGAAGGGCACCAGATCTTCTAGAACTGGAATTGCAGAGCCACCATGTGGGCAAAAGAGCTCAAACATGGGTTCTCTGAAAGAGCAGCCAGCGCTCTTAACTTATAAGCCATCTCTCCAGGGCTCCAGGGTTGAATACTTTTTAATGCAAGGCAGAAAATAAGCACAGTATTACTCTTTTTGTTTTTAATAATGAAGGAGAACATCTTAAAGACAAGTTCAACTTTAGAGGCTCTTTTTACTGTGGGTCTTACCTGGCTAGCTGCTCCAGGTCCTTGCCTTGACTTCCTCACCATAATGACTCTATCCAGGAACTGTGAGCTGAAACAAAGCCCTTCTCCCTAAGCTGCTTCTTGTCAGGGTGCTTTATCACAGCAACGGAAATGAAAGCACGCTTCAAAATCTGCACCTGAGAGACAGAAACACCTGCATGTTCATGAGTTGTTCTTTCGCTTCCCTGAGCTATGAATGAGCACAGCTATAAAGGTATAATGAATGGCACCAAGCAAAGGGAAAGTGAGGGCAAAGGCCAGTGACGGGCTACTAGAGAAAAATTAGCCCCAATGGAAGCCCCCATTGTTTTCCCCTTGCCACACCCCAGTTTTTATCTTAGACACATGTAACCACTTCCTATTCTTGCATTTAAACAGAGGGAACACAGTTGACAGAGGAAATCTAGGTTCAGTGTAACCACAAGAAAAGACATCCTCTGCTCTTTTGCAGAAGAACAAGGCTCCTACGAAGGACAAAGTGGAAACTCCGGGAAACTGCCCACAGGAGTGAGACCACCCACGCGCACACTTTACATGAAGAGTGCCCATTTTCCCAGGCGCAGCAGGAATGCGGCGTCCACCCATTAGCATGAGCTAGAACTTGCAGCAGAGACGAAGAATGTTTAAAAGTCTTAGGGGCTTAGGATAACAAATGTTTGTTTCCCGCCAGCGTTTATACATCTATCAGAGTTTGAGAAGCATTTTCTGTTTCCTACAGTCAAGCAGGGACATGGCTGGTGGAGTCTCTACATCAGCACAGGCTTCCACAGTCACACAGGCATATGGAAACGGAAGTGACAGCATACACAGCAGCTTTCAGAATTCCCACCCGGACAGCATCATTCTGCTCTTTCCTTTCATCAATCAAAGCAAATCACTGGGACACTGCTGACCTCAAAGGTGAGTAAGAAGAACAAATAATTTCATTATACCTTCAAAAAAGAAACAGAATATCAAGGAACAAGCTGAAAGGTCACTGCAGGAATCTGCAGCGCTAACTTAGTAGGGGAACATGCACATGGTCCTCCCTTTATTTCTGTGCTTTCAAAAGTTATCAAGGTCTCTATGTGCCTGGATGCACTGCATCAGCCACTCTCATTTACAAATATCAGAAACTCTCCACTTCTAACTCTATGTGAATAAATCGTGGGATCAACATCAATGGTTTAACTGTTAAACCAAAGGCATCCCATGGGATTCTCCAAACAACTCAGACTGTTGCCAAGAGTACCAAGGGTTGCTCTCCACAAAGTGACAGCCAGCAAGGCCTCATTGCTGAAGACAACAGATACACAACTCACTGAACATGGGGAAGTTGAGCTGGTGCCTACACAGAGCCTTCATCCCTACAAGTTAGCACCTTCGGTCCAGGTAGGACTTCTGTACACTATCAAAGGAGAAATGAAAACATCAAGCCAGCCACAACACCCTTTGATCTGCAACGATGTCCTGCCTTCAGGATACACTAGGGCAATGGTGGCACAAAGCTTGTGGGGGTCACCAACCAATAACTGATCTGACTTAAGACCCACTCCATGAGATGGAACCCATACCCACCACTGCTTCGGTGCCCAAGAACCTGAAACTGGGTAGCCCAGGACCTAGGGTAAAACAAATACTACTGTTCTATAAAAAAAGAAAGAAAGAAAGAAAGAAGAAAGAGAGAGAGAGAGAAAGAAAGGAGAAAAAAACCAACAACAAAAATGTAGCAATAAAATAACTCCTAATTACATTCTGTTATGCTCATAGGCCAGTGCCTTAGCCAGCCATCATCAGAGACGCTTCCTCATGCAGCAGACGGGAACAAATACTGAGGCCCAGAGCCAGACACTATGCAGAGAATGAAAGACCTTGAAACACTCAGCCCTAGATGGGAGGTCTCCATCAAATCCTTCCCCTCAGATCCCAGAACCCCTGTGGAAGAGGAAGCGGAAAGAGTATAAGGGCCAGAGGGGATGGTGGACCCCAAGACAAGGCTCTCTAAATCAACATGACCAAAGCTCACATGAACTCACGGAGACTGAAGAAGCATGCACAGGGCCTGCACGGGTCTGCACCAGGTCCTCTGCATGTGTATTATGGCTTCGAGTTTAGTGTTTTTATGGGATTCCTGAATGTGTGAATGACTGGGTCTCTTTCTTTTTTTTCTTTTTTGTTTTTGTTTTTTTTTTTTTTTTTTTTTGAGACAGGGTTTCTCTGTGTAGCCCTAGCTGTCCTGGAACTCGCTCTGTAGACCAGGCTGGCCTTGAACTCACAGAGATCCACTGCCTTCTGAGTGCAGGGATTAAAGGAGATTAAAGGTACGCACCACCATTGCCCTGTGGGTCTCTGTTCTTGGACTCTTTTCCTTCAGTTTGTTTTGTCCAATACTAATGTGTTCATTTTTATTTTATTATTTTTATTCATGCAGCCTTCTCTAATGAGACATAAAGTGGGTGGATCTGGATGGGAGGAACTGGGCAAAGTAGGGGGAGGGGAAACTGTATTCAGGATTCATTATATGAAAAAAATTATATTTTCAGTAAAAGGGAGGAAAAGAGTTTAAATGCATATAACTCATTGCAAAACAAATTTAGTCATTTTAAATGTCCTTAGTCACCTGGAAGTAAAACTCTACCTTGAAATTAGAATTTTTAAAGAAATTGTTGTTTTTAGTTAGCGTTCACTCTGGGAAATACATTGAAAGTAAAGTGAACATCTCTAAAGGCTCTGGCCCCTGGGATCAGGAGGAGGGCCTATCTATTCCCAACCCACTCAGTGGGTTCACATCTGTTTCTGTCTTTGCACAGCCCTGGCCCCTTTTTATCCCTCCTATTATGTTAACACTGCTGTGGGGAAAGGCGTCATAGAATGGCTCCATTCCCAGATACAGTCAAGACTAGGAACAAGTCAGTGTTCCCATTTTATATTTTATGTTCTTTTCTTTGGCTGTGGGAAAGTAACTGAACACACAAGCAGGTCTTAGGCTGGAGTCTTGAGCAGTCTAAAAATCTGTCAAAAATTGTTAAGAAAAATATCCCTCAGGGCTGGAGAGATGGCTCAGAGGTTAAGAGCACTGGCTGCTCTTCCAGAGGTCCTGCATTCAACTCCCAGCAACCACATGGTGGCTCACTCTGTAATGAGATCTGGTGCTCTCTTCTGGCCTGCAGGGATACATGCAGACAGAACATTGCATACATAATCAATCAATCAATCAATCAATCAATCAATCACTCAATCAATTTTTTTAAAAAAGAAAACACTTAAGGGCGGTGGTGACACACGCCTTTAATCCCTGCACTAGGGAGGCAGAGGCAGGCGGATCTTTGTGAGTTCGAGACCAGCCTGGTCTACAAGAGCTAGTTCCAGGACAGGCTCCAAAGCTACAGAAAAACCCTGTCTCAAAAAACCAAAAAAAAAAAAAAAAAAAAAAAAGAAAAAGATCTCCCTATTTATGTAATAGACAACTCCAACAAGACCCACTTTCATATATTCTTATGGAAATATAATTTCACACAATTCTTTTGGAAGAATCAAGAGATTGAAAGTTATCCGTTCATTTAAATATCATTTAACTACTGGATCTCTAGCCTAAAGAATCCCAAATACTTTTAAATGAAACATTGTGTTTATTTTCAAACTGTATATGGTGGTAAAGTTATTTTAGACAGACTAAATGTTCACGAACAGAGAAATTGTTTAGGCAAATTTTGGTAAATTTATATGAGATACCTCCCAAAACTATTAACTTTTAAAAGTCATTAAATTTATATAGTATGATAAAATCCAGGTTGAAGTGTGTGTGTGTGTGTGTGTGTGTGTGTGTGTGTGTGTGTGTGTGTATTATGTGAACAAGATACTTCACATAGTGGTGCTAAACAAGTCCTGTTTCCCTTTGATATGATAAACTTCATGCTGACACAAGCAATGGACTATTTTTCTGATTAACAAGACAGACCACTGAAGTATGCAGTGATGGTTAATCTTAATCAACCTGACTAGATTAAGAAGCACTTAGACTACTAGGAAAGTAGACCTCTGAGTGTTTCTATGAAGGTGTCTCCTGAGAGGACTCACTGAGCTGAGGAGCTTAGATGGGCAATGTCTGACAGTCTGTGGGGTAAAAGGGGGGAAAGAGAAAGCCAAAAACTAAGCCATTTTCCTCTCTGCTTCCTGACCACCATAATGTGAACTGTTGTGTTCTACACTTTGCCACAATGCACTGAAACTTCTGCAAATGTGAGCCAAAATGAACCATCTCCCCATTAAGGTTTTTGAAAGGGACTTTGTCCCTGTGACAAGAAGTCTGACTACCCTAGGAAACTGGCGTCAAAGGAAGGGCGCTGCAGCTGTGATGAACCAACCACGTGGTTGGTTCTCAGGGCTTTGGAGCTGATTTGCAGGAGGAACTAGAGAAGTTGAGGGAAATGTGTCAGAAAAAGCTACGAGTGCTATGAGAAAAGAGCAAAGGGAAAATCTGGGGGACACAGGAGAGCAGAACTGTTGTGCGATAAACAGATTGCATTCTGATCCTAATGAGACTGAGGGACTTCATTGGAAAGTACATTAAAAGAGACAAATTTCCTTTGTCTCTGGAAATCAAACTTGGGTCCTTTTCAAGAAAAACAGTATGTGCTCTTAACCACTGAGTCATCTTTCCAGCCCCCAAACCAGTTTCTAAACTGTTTAAGACCATTAAAAATGCAGCCAAGAATTTCCCATCAGAACCATGGCACAACTCAAGACCTGAGGAAACTACCCAGTGCAAGCTCAAGGCTATGAAAAGAAAGCAAACACAGTTGAAAGATTTTGTGAATGGAGACTGCACTCTAGTTTTCTAGCTGCCCAGACCAGGATAATCATACAAAAACTATATTTAATCGCAACACTGTTTGGCTCTTATATCTTAAATCAACCCATTTCTATTAATCTGTGTATCACCACGAGGCTGTGGCTTACTGGAAGGTTCTGGTGTCTTTCTCTTTGGGCAGCTACAGGGTGTCTCCCTGACTCTGCCTTCTTTCTCCCTGCATTCAGTTTAGTTTTCCTGCCTATCTATATTCTGCCCTGCCATAGGCCAAAGCAGCTTCTTTATTAACCAATGGTAATAGAACATCTTCACAGCACACAGAGGGGAATCCCACATCAAGGTTTCCCACTGAGAAGAGCAGCTCCAGGGTACCCTGACAATTAGGAAGTGGTTCCCCTCCACACAGACACCCAGGAACCCAGAAGTTGCTATAATTGTGGTTGGAGGAATCCCTGATACAACTTGAAATGGCAGCAAACCTTGGCAGTGTCCATTTTACAAAATACAGAAGTTACAAGGTTGATGAAGGTCTCAGCTGAGGTTTCAAGGGAAGTCTTAGGAGTCAAGCAGGGCCAGAGCTTCTGCAGGAAGCCCCCTGAGAGTGGCATGCTTGGGGCAGTGAGAGCAAAGCTGAGAAGGAAACAAAGATCCCAGAAGCCAGCAGTGCCAGATGCATATAGTGCCTGCTTAGGAAAGCCAGCTCAGAGGAGAGAACAGGCAGACCTAGAACGGTGGGGCCAGGCAAAAAATGCCAGATCTTTTGGGGTGAATATCCATGGGCCCTGTTTACATGGCCTGCATCTACAAGATTTCATGTCAGCCTTGCTGAGTTTGGATCCTGCTTTGGCTCCAATTCTCCTACTTCACCTTGTTTTCTAGAAGCTTGTGGCTTGCTTTTTAAGTTTTTAGAGGCTCACAATTAAGTTACCTTGAGTCTCAGAAGAGATCTGGGGCATGGGTTTTTGAACAAGGTTTGAACTGCTGAGGTTATGGCAATTCTTGGTTATGAAGTGCTGGATATGATCCTTTTGTGAGCCAGAGGTAGAAAGTTATGGTTTAAGGACAATGTATTTAGAGGCTGGCGAGATGACTCAGTGGTTAAGAGCTGTTTTCCAGGAGGTTCTGATTTCAATTCCTAGCATTCACTTGGCAGCTCACAACTATCTACAACTGTAGTCTCATGAGATCTGATGCCCTCTTCTGATGTACAGATGCACGTGCAGACAAAGCATTCATAAAAATAAATAAGTTACTTATTTATTTATTTGGTTTGTAGAAACAGGATTTCTCCATGTAGCCTTAGCTGTCCTTGAACTCATTCTGTAGACCAGGCTGTACTCAAACTCAGAGATCTATCTGCCTCTGCCTCCCAGTGCTGGGCTTAAAGGCCTGCACCATCACCACCCAGCCAATATACCAATCTAGAAAGGAAGGAAGGAAGGAAGGAAGGAAGGAAGGAAGGAAGGAAGGAAGGAAGGAAGGAAGGAAGAAAGAGAAAACGTGTTTGGGTAACAAGCTGTCAGGTGGTGTACTTGAAGTTGTTAACTGTGTCAATTGATTGGGTTGAGTATACTTAAGGTATTATATTAATAAAGCATGTTCCTGAGGGCATCTATGAAGGCTCGTCCAGAGAAAATTAACCAAAGGGCAGGACCTGTGCTGAATATGCATGACACTGTTTCATAGGCTGGGCTTGTGTGGAGCTAACGAGGAAGAAGGAGAAAACTCCAAGTACAGGCATTGCCTCTCTCTCTGTTTCTTGGCTGCCATCTGTAAACTGCTGTGTCCTGCCATGGTTTTCCCTGTCAAGATGATTAAGGCCAGAGGCCAAAATAACCCCTCCCTGTTTCAAGTTCAATTCAGATACTTTGTCATAGCAATGACGTCTAATATATACAGTGATGAACAACATAAATGCATTTAATAAGATTTTGGGTTTATTTTACAAAGTTGGAAAATTGAAAAAATGTACATGGGTGTTTATATATAAAAGAAAATCAGGACATTAGGTAATATACTTTATAAAACTCTTAATTTTTTACTTTTATGTGTATGAGTGTTTGCTTGTATCTGTGCGTGTGTAGCATGTGTGCCTTCAGACATGGGAAGAGAACATCAGATCCCCTGGAACTAGAGTTACAAACAGTTGTAAACAGCCATATGGATTCTGGAAACCGCACCCAGCCGCTCTGCAAGAGTAGCACGTGCTCTTAAACACTGAGCCAGATCTTCAGCCCTATTTTTAAAAATTCATTAGAAGGAATCAGTTTGATATAAAAAGACCTGTTGGGAACACTGTAAAGACTGAGGGTTCTTGAGTAAGCACGGGTATGAGCCAAGGGAAGTGGCTCTTTCTGCCAGCAGAACCGGCTTCACAGGCTCCTGAGGAATGCCAACGGCAGACACTCATCTTTCTCCAGCAATCCTTCCAAGGCCCAGTGTGAGCTGAGTCCTTACTGACATCTTGTACCAAGCGAGAGGCCCTGACTCTTTTGGTGGTGGTCGGTGGGGGCAGGGGTTGGGGATTCCTGGACCTGACACAATGCAAGCCGGCAGGAAAAAAGGTCCCTGGTCAGTATCGAGTTGGTTTCCCGATGACCTGTTAACAATGTGTGTTTGAATCAGTTGTTTAAGGTTAGCATATGTCTTAGTTTCCTTTCTGTCGCTCTGATGAAATATCCAAACAGAAAACAACATAGGGAAAGAAATGATGTAATTGGCTTATATTCCAGGTTCTAGTTTATAATGCAGGAAAATCAGTGGTGGGAACTTGAGACAGTCTCACAGTCAGAAGGAGGGAGCAATGATTGCAGCCACACTCCCTGCTTGCTGCCTTGCGCTACCCTTATTGGATTCAGGGCTCAGCCTATGAAATGGTCTCCCCACATTCAGGGTAGGTTTTTCCACCTCAATTAACAATAAAGACAAATCTCTGCATCCAAATATCCTGGAGACAAAAATGTTTTGGAATCCAGTATTTTAAACATTTAATAGGAGATAGTATGGAGCTGGACATGGTGACAAATGCCTATTAACTCTAGTGTAGTACTCAGAATCATGAGTTTGAGACCAGCTTGAGCTAGTCTGAAGGCAACAGACACCTGCCACACTGGACCATCAACATCCCATCATGACTGTGGGGGGAAGAGAGGATTCATAAGGACTCAAGCTTCCTCAGGAGCTATAGGCAGTTTGTGCTTGCTGGTGCTTGCTGAGGAGAGAGAGTAATTTGCCTCCACGGTGTAGTTATTGGCACAGCGCCTCACTCAAGTAAATAACTTCCCACCCTTCAAACAATCCGAATTAAATGCTAATTGCATGGTCACAAAACAAACAAATATGGCGTGAAAATAAGAGGGGCTTGGGAAAGTGTGATGGGGAAGGGAAGAGGGCATTGGGACACTTTAATCAAAGAACAGCATGCATAGGAAAGAAATTCTGAAAGAATATTTTAAGTTTAAAAAATTTTTAAAAAGAAGCTCTGTTTAAAAAAAGGCATGTATGTATATCCATATATAACCACTGAAGCATATGCATCTATATGGCACAAATATAAGAAATCATATAATACTCTTCATGTAACCTGGGACAATACCTTCATTAACAAAAAACAGCATCCTTACCATGATGTGTGTATTAATGCAATCTGATTTAAGACTATGAAGACCTTCACATCAATTTAAGTCATACTTTATAATCAAATAGTTATAAAAACTTTCAGTTTTTAGATTCAAAAATCATCAGGAAAATGTCTAGTGACATTTGAATTTCATATAAACAATAAATAAATTTGGTTTTGTTTGATTCTTTTGTGTTCTGTGTGATAAGAGTGTTGGGAAACAAATAATTGTTAGCATACATCCCAAGTATTAACTCATAGAGATCCGCCTGCCTCTGCCTCCCGAGTGTGCGCCACCACACCTGGCTTGAAACTCTTCCTAGAGTGACTGGAGCCCTTTGTAAGTATGGTTATATCTGCAGCTAAGCCAACCAGATCAACGACTCAAGATATTTCAAATGTTCGAAATAACATGATAGTCTAAAAACAATTCGCGACATGTATTTTTATATGCAATTCTTTCCTGTTTTGCTTTATAGGGCACGAAATTGTGCTGCGTCAAAGCCATAGCCCCACCTAATGGCAGAAATATGTGATTGCAGCCCTTCATGGAGCCCGGAGTTACAAAACGTTAGTAAAAATAGCATGTGGGCGCTGTCCGTGTCCACACACTTGGATGTCCTTTGTACATCTCCTTCTTGTGCTTATCTGGAATTCAAAACACCCAGTATCGTTCTTAAAGGAGTTTCTTCCCATGGGTTGGAATATGAGATATTAATATATTTCTGTCGTGTATAACCATCACCCCCACTCTAGGTCCCCGCTCACCTAGACACTAAAAGCAGAAAGTACTTAACTTTCTGGTTTCGAGGATCAGAGAAGGAATGGACACTAGAAATGATCAAAATCTGGGGTTCTATACCCTGTCTGGGAACCAGTTAAGAAAGTTTTTTAAAAGGTGTACCCTTGTCTGATATAGTTTTGTATGCTTCATCAGTGAGCTGCCAGGCTTGGACAGTGTGTGAAATCTCCCTGGAGTGGTTCTATTGTTCCAAAACAAATTCCAAGAGAGCATACATATTTTACATTGAGGAAGCCAGGGACTGCTGTCAGTAAATGGTTTGCTGTCTAGGATGCTGGAGTCTCTAGCTTAAATCACAGTTTTTCTGTTTGCACAGTAGTGATCTTACCCATCATTTCTTTGAACTTTTAAAAGCTGATTATTATTTTTAATTATGCCCATGTGCCTGTGTGTGGGTGTAGGCACACATGCAGGTTTGTACACAGAGGTCGGGAGCATCAGATGCCCAGGATTTGGGGTCACATGGCACCATTAGACTCTCGTGTATGGTATAGGTTCTGGGAACCAAAGCCAGGTTTGCAAGAGCAGTGTATACTCTTAACAACTGAGCCATCTCTCCAGCCCTTCTGTGCCTAAAACTTCCCACTAAGAAAAATATATCAAAGCTCAAACTCAGTGATATGAAGTCAGAAATAAGAGTTTGTCCTTATTTCTTAACTTTGAAGCTAAATTTGTAATCGATTTTATCTCCACCTATGGCTCATTCCTTTCTCCATCCCATGGTCAAGTTCATTTGTATTTTTGCATGAGATCTGTGTGGGTAGAGCATATATACAATGTCTGGCTCATAGTAAGCACTCAACAAATATGTGCAAATTTTTAAAACGAGAAACAAGGGTGTATACACCATGTCCATCCATTACATACATTTGAGACAAGCCCTCGACTTGTTTCCACGTGAGTAACCATTATAGTCTGCCTGGACATAGCCATGTATCCCACCAAGCTGATAAAGGACTCAACTTCTAAACTGCAAGTCAGTCCCAATTAAATGCTTTCCTTTATATGAGTTGCCATGGTCAGGGTGTCTCTTCACAGCAATGAAACACTAAGACAGATGGATCCATGAAAAACAGGACAGAGGGAGCTAGAGAAACGACTCCCTGTCGCTGGGTGAGGAAAGCGCTCTCTACACAAGGTGGGGCAAGAATCTGGATGCCCAGAACCCATGTTAAAGCTTGGCTTGGCTGTGAATGGCTGGAGCCTCAACACTGGTAAGGAGTGGGAGATAAGGAGGATGGACAGAAGTGGAAGGTACAGAGGAGAGGGGGCCTGGGACAGTCAGATCAAGGCAGGCATGTGGGGAGCTCACTGGTGAGCCAGTCAGTCTGAAACGGTGAGCTCCAAATTCAGTGAGAGACACCTTGTCTCAAAAAGTAAAAAGGAGAGGGATTGGGGAGATGGCCCAGCAGTTAAGAGAATTTACTGTTCTTGCAAGAGACCCAGGTTTGGTTGCCAGCACCCATATGGCAACTCTCAGTGGTCTATAACTCCAGTTCCAGGGGATCCAATACCCTCTTCTGGCCTCTGCAGGCACCAGTCACACACATACATACAGACAACAGAGATGCAGCAGGCAACAGAGATGCATACAAAAACAATAAATAAATAAATCTTAGAAAAAAATTAAGGTGGAGAGCAACCGAGAAAAATACTCAAATTCCATCTCTGGCCTCCACAGGCACACACACACAAACACAGGTATACACACACACACACACACACACACGTACACACATACAAGCATGCACACACTCACATATGCGTGCACACACACAAGCACACATGCACATATGCACATGTAAGCACGCACACACACAAGCACACATATACATGTGCACACATGCACACACTCACACACAAGCATGCACACACATGTACATATGCATAAGTGCACTCACACACACGCGCGTCCACCCACATCCATACAGTGCACACAAATAGGATAATATATTGAATGTTGGACATAGCATTAAACATCTCCACTAACATCACACAGTCTTGATTCATATCCCTGGAAAACAAGTCTTGAAATCAGGCATACCGTTTTCTCCCATTCTACACTAGTTCAAAATGTTTCCACTATTATGGGTCTTTAAACTTTCATATAAATTTTAGTATTCACAGTTGGTTTTTGTTTTTGTTTGTTTGTTTGTTTTAGTGAAACTGAATGGCCTCTTGATTTCCTTAGGGAAATCTCTCCCTCTCCCACTTCACACATGGTGGGGAGGGCATTCTTCATACCTCCCGCCTTCGTTTCAGAGCGCCACCAAGATTGGTTAGTCTAGAACTGACTAACTTGATTGGTTACTTCCAGACCTGGCCTTGCTCCAACCACAGGAACTTCAGACCTGAACTTATTCTTCTATTATTAGGTTTGGTTTTGGTTGTTGTTTATTTTCTATTTTTCTTCCTGTCATTTGCAATTTATTGAAGCTTAGCCATGGAGAGACAGAAAAGCAGGTAGGATTGAGCTTGGCAGTCCAGGCACATCAGAGCATTCTGTTAAACATAAACTTTTTCATAAGCGCCCTGCAGACAAAGTTGCTCGAACTGAGAAACAGCAAGGCAGTGCCAAACAAAGCAATTACAGCAGCACATGGTCAAGAGTGTGGACAAACGTTCGAAAGTAACAAAACGCATCCCTTCTTGACCATAAAAGGAGCTGCTGTTGTTACACACACGGTAACAGCTCAGCACAGACTGTCTTCCCACCTCCAGGGTAAAACCAGAGGGATGCCTGTGATGGTACTCCAGTGAGGGGTTTTTTGATCAGGTTATTTAAAGTGAAAAGATCAATTTAAATGTGGAGGGCACCTTCTGGTGGCAGCACATAGAAAAGGACACAGAAAAATGTAAGTTTCTTGTTCATGCCTACCGGCCATACTCACTGCAGGTTCACCCGCTCCTGGGGTCTCTGCTGATTCATTTGCTAATAACCAGCTCCAACAGAGACCAAAGACCAGCAGCTCTCCAGGGGATTGGAAGGGTGGAGAGCTCAGCCTTTACTGAACAACTGCTGAATTCTGACCCTCTCTGGGGTGGAGACAGCCATTGTTGGGCTACTCCAACCATACTGTGTAAGCCAATCTAATGAGTCTGTGTTCATTCTGTTGTTTTGTTCCTCTTGGGAGCCCTGACTAACACCATTGTCCAGCCATAGGAGGACTTCCTGGAACCCCTAACCTGAGTAAGTTCCTACTACCTTGAAGCCTTTGCCAAGTCATTTTAACAAACGTATACTCAGATGTCCTCCTCAGGACTTTTATCTGTATGCCAGTATGCTCCCCAGAATGACCCCAAACTAGTTCCCTCCTGTTGGGGAATATTATTTTGAAGTGTGTGACTTTTGTTTACTCTGTGATGCTGTGTTTCTTTGCCTGCCTGTCTAGAACACCTGATGCTCCTAATAAAGAGTTGAACAGCCAATAGCTGGGCAGAAGCAAGGATAGATGAGGCTGGCAGGCAGGAAGAACAAATAGAAGGAAGAAGTAGGAAGAGGCGAGCAAGAGAACAAGGAGAGGAGGACATCAGGGGCCAGCCACCTAGCTACACAGCAAGCCATAGAGAAAGAAGAAAAGAAAGGTATACAGAAATAGAGAAAGATAAAATCCCAGAGGCAAAAAGTAGTTGGGATAATTTAAGAAAAGCTGGCAAGAAACAAGCCAAGCTCAGACCAGGCATTCATAACTAAGAATAAACCTCTGTGTGTGATTGACACAACTCCGTCCTCCAACCAAATTGCCTGTTCTAGACTCTGATCTACTGTTATATGCAGCTTCAACCAAAAATAAAAAAAAAAACCTGCTCAAGAGTTTTGTTTTTTAATCAGTCCATCTTTTTTTCTTCCGGGGGGGGGCACAGATGATACACCCCAGCATGGGTTTGGAGCTATTTTGCCAGGTAGTTTGGGAGTAGTTTTATAGTTTCAGATACATTTTATTTTTAATTATGTATGTTGGTTGGGTTGGGTATGTGTCACGAGTACAGGTGCCTACATAGGGCAGAGGTATAGGGTCCTCCGGAACTGGACTTATAGATGTTCAGGAGCTGTCTTGCGTGGGTGCTGGGAATCGAACTCTGATCCCCTTTAATAATATTACTACTCTTATTACTGAGCCATCTCACCAGTCCTTCTGTGGGGGGCAGGAGGAAGAGGGGCAGTTAGCCATAGCAAGACCGAACAGAGATAGACCAGAAGATAGAGTCAGAGAGGAGGACTTGCAGCTGCAATCCATCTCTGCAGAACTCCAACTTGCTCGAACTAGCTGTCTTGTTAAGCGAGGGAAACCCAAGCTTCCTCGTAGAATGTATTTTTCCCCAACTTTATTTATTATGTGTCACATTGGCTGGAGAGGAAAGAGCCTATACAATTCTAAATGTATTCCAGTTGACATTCCTCCTACTAATTTTACATCTTAACAACCCATCTATCTCGTCAGTCCCCACATTCTTGTTCTTAAGAAATAGGACTGAGTTGATGAATCCCTGTGTTTACATATAAACTCGCATGCTAGTTCATTGGAAGTCTAAGGCAGTAAGCCCTCAGCTGTGCATCCTGCAGAGTTATGGAGTGGAGTGGCCTGAAGAGGACAGCTTTGCAATTCAGTAAAAGGATTCTCAAGAAGTAAGCCAATCTATATATATTACACACACACACACACACACACACACACACACACACACACACACACACACACACACACATATGTAAAATGCCAGCTGATCCAGGCTCTTCACTCACGAAGAGCATAAAGCCTGGAGATTGGTAAGACTGGGCCAGGCGTTCCTGCTGCTGAGGTCAGTGTGTCCTTGAGTGAGTTGCCCTGAAGATTCTGTGTGCTTCCTGTTCCCACTGGACATGTTTTGTTTGTGTGTAGGCATGTTCTTTTCAGCTTCTAGAGTACTGAACTCTCTTCAGGAAGTATCAACTTTGAGCTTTTCTCTTCCTTCCTGGATTACAGTCAGGTGGGGGAAACAGTTGTTCTAACGTGAATATCCTAATCATTTTCTTTGATGCGGTGGGTTTGTTCATTTCAGTGGATCTTGGTTCTTTCTTGAGGTAGAGTATGAGGATAGAAAGAGTGGAAATCTCAGTTTTTAAAGGTTTAAGAGATACCATTTAATTACAACCATGAACCTTGTCACACAGCTAACATATTACCAGACATATGAGAAAATTTAAATACTGACTGGGCAATAAATAATATAAACATTATTGTTAATTTAATACCAGTATGATAATGGTATAGTTGTTTGAAGGACTCATTTTTTTTTTATTTTATTGCTATTTATTGAGCTCTACATTTTTCTCTGCTCCCCTCTCCCTACCTCTCCCCTTCCACCTTCAACCCTCCCCCCAAGGTCCCCATGCTCCCAATTTACTCAGGAGATCTTGTCTTTTTCTACTTTCTACTTCCCATGTAGATTATGTCTATGTAAGTCTCTCTTAGTGTCCGCATTGTTGTCTAAGTTCTCTGGGATTGTGGTTTGTAGGCTGACTTTCTTTGCTTTATGTTTAAAAACCACCTATGAGGAAGGACTCATTTTTTAGGCACTACAATTTCTTTGTTTTTATGGAGCTATGTATTTTTCTCTGCTCTCCTCCCTTTCTCTCCACTTCTACTGTCTCCCATGATCCCCACGCTCCCAATTTATTCAGATCTTGTCTTTTCCTACTTCCCATGTAGATTAGATCTATGTATGTCTCTCTTAGGGTCCTCATTGTTGTCTACATTCTATGAGATTGTGAATTGTAGGCTGGCTTTTCTTTATGTCTAAAAGCCACTTATGAGTGAGTACATATTATATTTGTCTTTCTGGGTCTGGGTTACCTCACTCAATACAATGTTTCTAGATCCATCCATTTGCCTGCAAATCTCAAGATGTCATTATTGTTTCCCCTGCTGTGTAGTACTCCATTGTGTAAATGAACCACATTTTCTTTATCCATTCTTTGGTCGAGGGGCATTTAGGTTGTTTCCAGGTACTGGTTATTACAAATAATGCTGCTATGAACATAATTGAGCACATGTCCTTGTGGTATGATTGAACACTCTTTGGGTATATACCCAAAAGTGGTATTACTGGGTCTTGAGATAGGATTTTTTTTTTCTAATTTTCTGAGAAATGCCACACTGATATCCAAAGAGGCTGTACCAGTTTGCATTATCACCAGCAATGCAGAAGTGTTCCCTTTACATCCTCTCCAGAATAAGTTGTCATCAGTGTTTTTGATCTTGGCCATTCTTACAGGTGTAAGATGGAATCTCAGAGTTGTTTTGATTTGCATTTCTCTGATGGCTAAGGATGTTGAACATTTCCTTAAGTGTCTTTCAGCCATTTTAGATTCCTGTTAAGAGTTCTCTGTTTAGGTCTGTACCCAATTTTTTTTTATTGGATTATTTGTTCTTTTGATGACCAATTTCTTGAGTTCTTTGTATATTTTGGAGATCAGACCTGATGTGGGGTTGGTGAAGATCTTTTCCTATTCTGTAGGCTGCCGTTTTGTCAGGTTGCTGTTGACCATGTCCTTTGTTTTCCAGAAGCTTCTTGGTTTCCAGAGGTCCCATTTGTTAATTGTTGCTCTCAGTGTCTTTGCACTGGGGTTGTATTCAGGAAGAGGTCTCCTGTAGGCACTACATTTAGAGATATAATCTGAAGTTTACAGATGAAGTGATAGGGTGTTGTAAAACAAGTGAGCCTACAGACTAAACAACTTTTCTCTATGTTTATATATGATGGGAATGTTCCATAGTAAATAGGAAGTTGGGACTGTGGATGGCTCAGTGAGTAATGGGCTTGCTGCTGCCTAAGCCTGAGGACCTGAATTCTAACCACTACCACCCAAGTCAAACCCATGTGATGCTGCATGTTTCTAACTCCAGTGCTGGCAGATGGAGACAGGCTGACTGCTCTTCCAGAGGACCTGGGTTCACAACCATCTCTAACTCCAGTTTCAGAGGATCGAATATCCTCTTCTAACTTCCTTGGGCACTGCACACATGTGGTGTACTTATATACATATAAGCAAGACACTAATACACATAAAGTAAAAATAAACGTCTTTTAAAAAGTAGGGTGGAGAAGCCATAGAGGAGGATGCTCCAACCAATCGATCATTCAAAGGTAAAAATAAAATAGAGCAGAATTCCCTGATTGATGTAGTTAGAGGCACACAGAGGAAAAATCTTCAGAGTATCATGTCCAGAATGCATAGCCCAAGTGAGGGTTTTCTTGTCTTGTATGTTCTTTGTCTAACAAAATGCAATACTATAATCCTTTATTTACAATGTAAGTTAGGTCAGGACACTCACAATTATCAGAGCTTCCTGCAGTAATATATCCACACTGGATATCCACTTGGCAGTGGTCAGCATCCCAAAGACCTAAGACATCCCAGAACGCCTGTCCTTGGGGACTCCTGCCTCCTCTGTTCTAATAGTGTCCTCAGTAAAATAGTACATGGCATGCTGCTTCTGAGCGTGGTCTGCAGACACAGCAGCTTCCAGCTTGGTCTTCTCCCTCCAAGGGAAACCGGCTGGCGTGTCCCCAGCACCCCGAGAAAGCCACAGAGCAAGGAAAGAAATTCTGCCAGCCGTCCATGGGCATGCTTGGTCAAATCCAAAGCAAACTTCTTTCTTAAAGGGCTAGATAGCACTCAACTGTGCTGTTAATACAATATTAAAAAAAAATTATTTAGACCAGAAGATGACTCAGTGTGTAAAGTGCTTGCTGTTCAAACCCAGCATCTGTGTGAAAACTGGCTGTGGTGGTGCATGCCTGTTACTACAGCACTCAGTAGAGACAGGAGCCTGAGACTTACTGGCCTGTCTACAGGAAAATAATGAGCTTCAGGGAAATTAAGGTGGGGAAGCAACTGAGGACAACATCAACCTATAACTCCACATTCGCAGGCATGAGTGTTCTCTCTTGTGCGTGCACACACACACACACACAGAGCTGGCAATAATTGCGGCCCCACAGCCCCAGGTTATGTGGATATGAAGCATCCCCTGTCGAGGGTCATATACTGAAGGCTCTGTCCCCACCAGAAACATTGCTCAGGGAAGGCTTGGCCACAATGTCCTGAGTGGAGGAAACGGCTGGATCATGAGGGCTTTGCTTTCATCAGTGGTTTAATTCACTGGTAGATTCTGAATTGGACTGTTGGGAGGTGGAGGAATTGTGGAAGGTAGGGTCTAGCTGAAGAAAGAAACTCACTGGGGTGTCTTTGATGGGCACCTTGCTGTTGCTTTCCTCTCAGCCTCTGGCCTTTCTGAGATGAAGAACTTTTGCTCCGTCACATACTATTATCATGCTTTCTGAGATGAATAGCTTTTGCTCAGTCATACTATTGTCATGCTTTCTGAGATGAAGAACTTTTGCTCCGTCACATACTATTGTCATGCTTTCTGAGATGAAGAACTTTTGCTCCGTCACATACTATTATCATGCTTTCTGAGATGAAGAACTTTTGCTCCGTCACATACTATTATCATGCTTTCTGAGATGAATAGCTTTTGCTCCGTCACATACTATTGTCATGCTTTCTGAGATGAAGAACTTTTGCTCCGTCACACACTATTATCATGCTTTGCCTCTGCACAGTCCTGAGCGATGGACCCCAGTGACCTGAAGCCTCTGCCACTGAGCTAGGACAAATTTTTCCTCCTTCAAGATGTTGCTATAGTATTCTGTCATAGTAGTAACACCTGACCACATAGGACCAAGGCTTAGCGGAACTTCACACACAGCCAGGCAGCTCAGTTTTGAGTCTCACCAACTGTGAAATAGAGTCGGAATTGTTACCTTTTAGTACAGCACTCTACCCCAAGTGCTCCTGTGACTTCTCAAGTTTTCTACACACCAGGCAGGCTTCCTATTGATGTCAGAAAGGTTTCAATGGAGGTGTCAAGGGCATTCTAAATCAGGGCTTTGGCTGTTCTCTTCTTCCCCAGATGGCTACTTGATTGGATGCAGCATCTCCATTAGGACTATATTGCAAGGGCTTTCCCAGCAAGCCTTTCCTGTTCCCATAGCAGCCCCTTCCTCCCACCTCACTGCCTACTTTTTCTTCAAAGTATACTGCCATGAAACACACACTCCACTATTTTTCTTTTCTGTCTTCCAACACTGGACTATAAGCTTAATGAAGGTAGAAATTTCTGGTTAGGGCCCTGTCTCAAACAATACCAAGAATGCAGCTACCAAATGAAGTAAACAAAAACTTTAATTTTTTAGTCATGATTATGACATAGCTTATAATAACCTGGGCCCTAGTGCATATTAAATATAAAATTTGGAAGCTTTTTAAATACATAACTACCAGATTATTTCCAAGTTCCTTATAGGGAAGGCATGAAGGAAATGGTATGTGGAAGCTCTTGATCCTGTCTGCATTCTCCAATTTGTTTTTTTGAGACAGGGTCTGATGTCGCCCAGTCTTGCCTCACTCTGAAGTCAAAGGTGATCCTGAAGGTTTGATCCTCCTGCTTCCACTTTTGGAAGCACTGGTTACATACAGGACTGGCCCACCACACCAATTTGTGAATGTGGCTCCCAATCTATAGTCATTTTCTTATCTCTTGCTCCTAACTAAAGCACCTCACATTCATTTCAACCTTAACTGAAACACTTCCCAGGGCAACACTCAAGTCTTTCAGGTGAGAAATGAGTAGGATATGAGGGTAGAGACTCCTGATAAGGTTTCCTTATGAAACCTGTTATCTTCTACTATATATGGGTTATGAACCAGAATTCAGACCCTGCCTACCCTCCAAAAGATGCAAGGTAAATTAGCCTATAGTACATCACTGATTATACTTTATACATTATGATAGAAATGACTCTATCATTTTTACAAAACACTACACTGGACCTCTGTATGTATTCACCTTGGCCCCATCAGATCCCAATACCTCTGCCCTACATTGCCTGTTTAGGGCAGATCCAAGTTTTTGTTGTCTTACCTGACTACAGTTCCTTTCTAGCACAGAATTATTTTGCAGGATCTCGTGGCACTCGTAAGTGAAAGCTAGGATGCTTTTATTTGCCCAGTGCCCACAAGAGAGGAGAGGCCTGTTATTGACTACCCACTTGTGGAAAGCAGAAATAAGACCCAAAGCCAATAGAATTCCCAAGTCTTGCCACACTAAGCTAAGTTCAGGGAAACTGGCAAGCACTTGACCCCTGGCCAAGGCCAACCATTCAAATCTACAAAGCAGAATGGAAGACATTTGCTAATGCTACTTATACCAAAGTGCCACAGAAGCACCTGAATACTGAAAGACCATGCAGGTTGTGGAAGATACTTTCTTCTGCCTCATCTTCCATTTTACCAGGAATTAAGGGCCCATCAAGCCTACTTCCTAGAAGGGCAATCAGAAGTGTGGCACCCAGCTAGACTTCTCAGGCAATCAGCACAGAATCCACTCAGAGCCTTTCTATTAAAAGCATTCTCCAGGCAAAGCACGGGCCACTCAACAGCACATTTTCTAGACACCCAGTACACTTAAAACCACATTTGTTTTTAAGAGTACAATGGTTTTTATTTGCCAAAAAAGTCCAATTTTAGTTTTTCTTTAAAGCATACAAAGGCCAACTAGTCTTCAGACTCTGACCCATCTTCATCCTGACTAATCTGGAAATAGCGAAGTTCGTAGGTCTCCTTGTCAGATGCAACCACACGAAGCCAATCACGGAGATTATTCTTCTTAAGGTATTTCTTGGTAAGATATTTCAAATACCTTTGAGAAAAAACCATGACTTCATTAAGATATATAATTCCTACTATGGAGGTACACACTGACACATTTGTCTCCCCAAATTCACTAGTCCTTGTAAGGACAAGAGAAGTCGCTCAACCCTGTGTACTGTTTACATCCCATGAAATCCACTGTTCCTTTACCTACACTATACCATTTTTCTTTATGTTTGAAATCAACAGGGAGAACAGCAATAACAGCCTCTTCACCCTGTCTCTAATGCACAAACACCTTAACCGATTAACAAGGTAATTTTAACAAAATGCTACACATCCCACAAAACATTCCATTACAATTTAAAACACAAGAACTAACCTTTTAGAGAACTGTTTCTCAGAAACAACTGTGATTTTATTCTTCAAGCGTTCAATGTGAACAACATTTCCAAGATTTCCAGTTTTCCCATTGACTTTAACCTTCTCTCGGAGAAACTGCTCCTGTTCGCAAAGAGAAAAAGTGCACAACTAGGGAAGGGAACCCTAGACAGTCACTAGGGAAGGCACCCTAGGAGCACAGTTCAGGTTAATACCAGGTACGACATTTAAATGCCAAGTATAAAGTTACAGTAAGAGAGACACTTACGAAGTTTCCAGAATCAAAAATTCCATCTTCTACCGGATGAGTGAGGTCCAAATGAAACCTCCAGGTTGACTTCTTGGGCTTCTTGTCTTTCTGCTACAAACACAATTAAGATGGTATCAATGCAATGTATTCAGCTTACACAGCACATTTCCAAGAAAAATTTATGTTCTATAATGGAGTATACACAGAAATACCACTCAATACCTAAAGGAGGCTGCACTGCACGGAAAGGGAACACATTAATTTTTCAAGTTTTCTTAATCATGTTTTCACCAACTCCAACGCAAACTTTCCTTTTTGCCACTACATGCCTCACAAATGTAAAGCAATGTTAGAACATATAGTGAGATTATTTGCTTGATTTCAAAGAACTGTTTCGTATTGTAATTAACAACTTCACCTGCTTCTAAATTTAAGCCTGCATACGTAGAGTAATGGTTTTCCCTATGCTTTGCTTCAATTCGTCCAAACAGATCCACCCAAATGACTACCAATTAGTCAGTCCTCCTCCTGAGGTAGTTTTGCCAATTGTTCCCTGTAATTAAGTTGGGAGCGTCACCCCAGATCCTGGCATCCATCCCAGTACCCTGGCCCGGGAGCAGCGTTTGGTCTGGACTCCAAATCCCAGCATGCCTCCCTGGGGGAGCGTCAGGAACACACCACGGGTATTTAAATGGGCGCCCAGAGGACATTCCCCACCTTCCAATTATCACAAACCCGGAACTAGCACTCAAACCAATCATGGTGGGGCTCGATTTACTCGTGGCCGTGCAACGAACAGGTAATCTCGGTGGATTTAAGGCCTCGTTAGCACTACTCACCTTTGAATCCTAACTCAACAGCTCAAAACATTTTGTTAAAACTACTTTCCAAAATGTTTAAACCACGCTTCTCGTATCGCTAAGGTCCCGACTTTAACATATACAACGGCGGACGGGCCACCTAACCGTGGCGACAGGTCACCAGGAGCCAGGGAGAAATCAGGAGGCCCTGAGACCGATCTCGCGAGCCATCACCTGGGTAAACTACCGGCGGGCCCGCCCAGCTCCGCCAGGCCGCATGGCAGCCACGGAAGCTTCCGAAGCATTCTGTCGCATCGGTAGAGATCCCGGGGCGACGCTACGGCCCACTGTCTTCCTACTGAGGCGCTCCCACTCCTATTCGCTGGACGCAGAAGCTACCTAATTTACGCTAAAAGGACCGCACGCGTGTACACTCACCGGCGCCATATTGTCCCGAGGCCGTGGGAAGGAACGAGCCTCCGCTGCGCGCACGCTTTTATATGGAAGTGTGACGTCATGCGCAGAGCGCGCAAGCCGTCGGCAACTCGGAACCGGATGTGGGCTGGCGTGCTTCTTCAGTCACCTAGGAAACTAGGTGTGGCGTTGGGCTCCCTCCTGCGCCATCTAGCGGGCAGCGGTCGTTAAACTGATTCTCTGCTCTTGGCTTCCCAAATTTACAAGCCAGAGTGAAGTAAGTTCAAGTGTGCAGGTGTCATCTTTCTCAACCCGGGGCAAGGCCGAGTCTCATGTTGCTTTAGGATCCTCTCTATTATATTGCGATGATAATCCTCCAGGGAAAAAGTTTATGTTTTTACGGTCGAGGATGTCTGAGAAAAACACGTGGAGTTTAATTTGGGTTTATAGGATGGGTATAATTTATTCTGTTTTCTACTGGCTTCACAATTTGCTAATTTCCCTAATTTCCAATGTCTATGAAGTACTCGAGGATGAAGGTATTTTGATTAGAGAAAGAAAAAGAGCCATTGAGGTTTGAATGGCTGTTAATTGATGCACCCAGAAAACCGGCGTGCCTGTTGGTGTTTAGCAGTAAGTCTGGGATGGACTTTCACAGTGATTTGGAAAAGGCCCTCCAATGTAGTAGTTCTGCATGTGCTCTGTACAAGCGATTAGTTATAGGGCTAATAGAATGGCGGGCATGGAGCTAGTTAGTGGTGCTGGAGCTTTAGAAGAAACCAATTTCATTCAAGTTTTAAAAATCTGTTTGCCTCAAGAAACACAAGAATGGCAGGGACAGAGATTGGCATTTCTTCCTCAAAGGCTTCCCCTTCTGTGAGCAAAATGATCTTTGTATTATTAGATAGTTTGAAAATAAGCCATTAATTGACTTTAAATTTTTTTTTGCTTATTTTTGGCAACGTTCTATGTCATAACAATAAGCACTTTTAAAACTATGAAGCCATTTATGTGATGGAGACATAGAAACAATATGTGATTCTAAATAAACTAGTAATCCTCAAATCCTCAATTAGAAGCCATAACGGGTGAAAATGATTAGTCGTTTTTCTCCTGATTAGAAAAATATTAACCAGAATTATGCAGATGATAGCAAGAATTAATGTTATCAATAATTCTTTCTAATCTTCGGATTTCCTACAAAGTACATACTGTCTCAGTCACTCTTCTGTTGCTGTGCAGTCTCCATGGCCAAAACAGTTCATAGAAGGAAGTTTATTGGGGAGTCCCTGACTGTCGAGCAGGGAGCATGGCAGCAGGCGGGCACGGCGCTGGAGCAGTAGCTAAAAGTTATAAGCATGACACAGAGAGGACTAACTGGGAATAGTTGGACTTTTGAAACCCCAAAACCCACCCTCAGTGACACATGTCCTTCAACAAGATTACATCTCCTGTCCTTCCCAGCTGGGGACCAGACACGCAAATCTCTGAGCTTATGGAGGCCAACACAACACCTCACAGTTTTGCATTTTATTTTTGGAGGGGATGCCTCAAAAAAAAAAAAACAAGAAAAATTAGAACAAGGAGAGCAAATGTGCAGTCCCAGCTACTTGGAAATCAGTTATCCCATGACAAATACCTCCCCTTTTCTTGGAAATAAGTTATCCCATGACAAATACCTCCCCTTTTCTTGTTTTTGAGACAGTGTCTCACTATGGAGCCCTGGCTATCATGGAAGCCATTGAAGACCAGGTTGATTTTGAACTCACAAGTACCTTCCAGCCTCTGCTTCATAAGTGATGGGATCAAAGATGTGCACCACCACACCTGGTAGACAGATGTATTTTCAACAAGTTATAAATTTAATTCGTTGGACTTGCTTGATACTGGATTCTGAATAACTGGGTCAGTTAAAAAAGAACACAGGATATTGTAGATTAAGTTTATGGTAAAACTTGTATTATATGGCCATCTAAAATAACTAAAATAAAATGTTATAAATGACTTGTAATTTATGGTTAATCTGATAGTAAAGTAAAAGAATATTTTGTAAGCCAAAAGGCAAGCTATGCTCATACATATCTGGAGTTTGAATTAGCTCTGCCAAGATAGAATTGCAAATCTAAAAGTGTAGTTAATGCGAGCTTGGACTGCTGCCAGGAAGAAGCACCGATGCTCTCTGGAGAAACACAGCTTTGATCTAGTCAAGAAGAATTCCCTGAGCTAAGCTTCCAGAATTATGAGCTGGCAAGTTTTTAAATCATTAAATACATAGGAAAACAAACCACTATGAATAAAGATCAACCACCCATACTTATCAAATCAGATCACAGAGCCTGCATATATTGAAAGTATTCAGAACATAAAATAAGTATTTTCTGTATGATTAAGAGCTAAGCATATATCAAAACATGAGGGAACCAGAGAGTTAAATTTTCTCAGTATTTAAAACATAAACCACAAAAAACTTCTTGTACTTAAAATTACAAAAGCTGAATTATAAAGAACTTTAAAAAGTTATGCTAAACAGGAGGCTAGACACAGCTGTAGAGAAAAATGAAAAAGTCAGCAACTAAAACTGCAGTAGAACGTTAAAGTCAGCAACTAAAACTGCAGTAGAACGTTAAAGGCAGCAACTAAAACTGCAGTAGAACGTTAAAGGCAGCAACTAAAACTGCAGTAGAACGTTAAAGGCAGCAACTAAAACTGCAGTAGAACGTTAAAGGCAGCAACTAAAACTGCAGTAGAACGTTAAAGAGGAGCTGAAGCCTGACGAGTGAAGGCCACTCAGGAGGCTCTAGCAGGATCACTTGGTTCTGTGACTTTGAAATCAGCTGACAACATATTGAAACTGAAGAAAACAACAACAAAAAATAGACAGGAGAAGGAGGAATGGGGAAGACTGACTAGAAGGTCTAGCAGGTAAAAGTGTTTGTTTGCAAGCCTGTTGAGCAGAGTTCAATTCCAGAGCCTATAGTGAAAGGAGAGAGCAGACTCCCAAAATCTGTCCTGTGACTTCCACATGCATGTGGTGGCAGGCACACAGGTAGTATTATACATAACACACACACAGACTCACATGCACAGACAGACACACAGACACACATACATACCAGTAATAAAATATCCACTAAAGGACCTGATATCACACCAGCAATAATAAAGGCAGCAATGTGACAGCTATAAAGAATAAAACTTGAAGGTGCATTTCAGACATTTTTAGATAACAGAATTCCTTGTTTTCTGCCCATATAGCTTCAGGAAGGAATTCTGAAAAATAGACTTCAGAACAATGAAAAATAATGGTAGAAAGAAGGCCATGTGTTAAAAGAAATGTTGAGCAAAAACAATTACTAATTTGCATGTAATTCTAAAGATTACCAATTGGATATAGCAGTGATAGTCATGTCTGACTTGTGTGTTAGAGTGCTATTAATGTTATTATTAATTATTAATGTTCTATTTATACATCTTGAGGATATATTTACATTACTAAGTATATTTAGTTTATGAAAACTCATTAAGTTGTAAATTATGTAATTATGATGCTTATTTTACCACAGATGTTACAGGGAACCATGTAATGGTCCATGCCTTTGATCCCAGCAGTTAGGAGGTAGAGGCAGGCAGATCTCTGAGTTCTAAGGCAGCCTTGTCTACAGAGTGAGTTCCAGGACATCCAGGGCTATACAGAGAAACGCTGTGCCAAAAAAACAAAAACAAACAAAAAATTCAAATGTTATATGTGAATCAAAACAGTTAAAAGATAGTGCCAGTTATCTTATGGGAAAAATGGCAAAGTAGATGAAAAACTTCCAAAAAAATACAACCTACCAAAGCTTACATCAGAATAAACAATATGTGTAGCTTGGTGTCCTTGTGGGACCTGAAAGTGGGAGCAGAGGTTGTCTAATACTTTCGCCTGCTTTTGGGACCCTTTTCCTCTTACTGCGTTAACTTGTCCAGCCTTGATATGAGGGTATGTGCCTAGTCTTGTTGTAACTTGTTATGCCGTGTTCGGCTGATGTCCCTTGGAGGCCTGCTCTTTTTCTGAAGGAAAACGGAGGAGAAGTGGATCTAGGGGAGAGATGAGGTGTGTGTTGGGGGGGAGGAGATAGGAGGAGAGGAGAGAGGGAAACTGCAGTCAGGATGTAATGTTTCAGAGAAGAATAAAAGGAAAAACAAAGAATATCAGAATACTCCTCTGTCTCTTAAATGGATTCATTTTGTAAATAAAACCTCCCAACAAGAAAAACAGCCAAATAGCTTCACTGGTTACCTGTACCAAGCATTTGAGGAAGAAATAATGACAGTTAAGCCAGCTCTGTGTTCAAGCTTTCGTCGGTTCCCTTTTTTTTTTTTTTATCCAGAAAAGAGGCTCGCGTTTGCAGTTTCCTGCCCTCCAAGGATAACCGCAGTGCTTAAGGAGTTAGGCTGTGTGCTTCAGGCTGCCAGTGTGTGGTCTGGCAGGAAGTGTGAGCTCCCATGAGTACACCATGCTTCATGTCCCAGAAACCTTTAGGCAGAAAAGAGTTGTGTGCAGGCAGTCCTGTGAAGTGCAGTTCGGAAGTGCATTCGACTTGACTGTGGGAGAGTCTAGTGGAACTGTGCCTTGCTTGTCCCTAGAAATTGTGCGATTTGCTTCTGTTGTCTGTTAGTTTCTTCTGTGACCTTGGATCATTCCTAAGTAAACCAACTACATCTAGCTAATAGGCAATGACATGAAATTTGATACAAACTTCCAGACACAAACAAATTAGGAGTTGGCAAAGAGGGATCAGCTGTTAAGAACACTCGCTATGCAAACACTTGCTGTGCGTACGCACACACCCCATACTCAAAGATAAATTATTAGTATTTAGCAATGTGTCATGCAGCAAATGGGGTATTATATCATGAAGTGTGATTTAAATATTTGTTGTAAAATGTTTAACAAAATCTATGCAAAAAGGATCAGAGTTGCTATGTGAGTTAAGAATACTGGGTACAAAATTCATGCACAAAGCCAATTGCGTATCTCTGTAACAGAAATAGATTAGAAAGTGGGATTGGAAAGTGTCATCGAAGAAGGCATCATCTTTTAGTTTATTATTTTTTATTCCAACCACATTTTTACATTCCAACCACAGTTCTCCCTCCCACACCTCCTACTGCCCACCCCCCCCCCCCACAACAAAGCCTGGCACATTAAGTTGAGGCAGGACCAAGCCCCTCTCCCCTGCATGGAGTCTGAGTAAGACATCTCACCATAGGAAATAGGCTCCAAAAAGCCAGCTCATGCACCAGGGATAGCTCCTGGTCCCAGTACCAGGAGCCCCTCAAATAGACCAAGCTACACAACTGTCTCCCACATGCAGAGGGCCTAGTTCAGTTCCATCCAGGCTCCGCAGCTGTTGGTCTAGAGTTCTTGAATTCCCACAAGTTTGGTTGTCTCTGTGGATTTCCCCACCATAATCTTGACCTCCCTTACTCATATAATCCTTTCTGCCTCTCTTCGACTGGATTTCTGGAGCTCAGCTTGGTGCTTGGCTCCATCAGTTACTGGATGAAGGCTCTATGATGAGTTCAGGCATCCTTTCCACTATTGCTAGGAGTCTCAGGGGTCGTCCTTGTGGATTCCTGGGAGTTTCCCTAGTGCCAAGTTTCTTCCTAACCCTAGAATGGCTTCCTCTATCAAGATATCTCTTTCCTTGCTCTCCTACTCTGTCCTTTCCCCAACTTAACCATCCCATTCTCTCATGTTCTCATCCTCCATCCCCTTCCCTCTACCAGCCCCCTTTGCCACCCAGTTTACTCAGGAGATCTCATCTAATATCCCTTCCCAGGGCACTCTATGTGTCCCTCTCAGTCCTCCTTGTTACCTAGCTTCTCTGGGTACGGCATCACTTTTAACAGCACAAGATATGCAAACACCCAAGGAAAGGTGTCAGAAGATGCACAGGATTTGTATGAAGCAGCTGTAAAATTTAATTGAGAGAAATTGGATAAAGGAAGTTGATTAAAAATTTAATGCTTGTTGAATTGTTGGTGGACATAGCCTCCCCCCTCAATTTTGGATCTTGGGGGCCATAATCAACCAGGAGCCACTGCCCCCATCCAGGCCTGAATCAGCGATGGACACAGATGGTGCCCCCCAGACTTTTGTACCATGTACCAAGGTTTCTAGGCCTGGGCACAGAAGAAAGGAAAAGAAACAGCTCCATTCCATCCCCTATGGCTGGGTCAGGCAATACTCAACCAAGTGCCATTTGTGACCCAACCAAGAGCCCTGGTGCTGGGTGGTTGGACACCATTGTGCGAGAGAGTACAGGGTGGGGAGGTGGAAGAGCGGGAGAGGCTAAATGGTTTGTGGATTGGGAAGAGGGGTAGATCTAGAGAGGTGAAGGTGGGACGGAATGGGCTGATGTGAAATGCCAGTTAACTACCCAAATCCAGGAAGATTGCTGGGCCTGGGCTATGACCAAGGACTAGGTCTTGATCCAGGACCCTGGAGTTGCCTAGGGGGCCTGCGTTGATGTCTGTGGCTCCTCTCATCACTGAGGGCCATGTAGGGACTTGTGGTCTGGGTCACCATTTGGAGCCATGTTGGTGTCTGAGGGCTACACTGCCATGGGGGCCATCCACATGTGGGTGGCCTGCAAAGCCGCCTGGGGCTCTGGTGACATCCTGGCCTGGGCTGTTATCAGGGACTATGTCTGGGTTCGTGGTCCTGCCACAGCCAGTATCTGTGTTGATGTTCCTGGCCTGTGTTGCCACCAGACCCCACATGGATGTCTGGGGTCAGGGCTGCAACCTGAGACTATGTTGGTGTCCAAGGTCTGTCAACTGGAGTCATGGTATCATGGGAGCCTTAAAAGTTTTAGCCTTTAGGACTTCCGTTCAGGGTCCAATTAAAGATGGCAGGAATAGCTAAAGAGGAGCTAAAAATCTGAGGGTAAAGAAGTCTACTGGCAATAGGTTCCATCTATCCACAATTCTTTATTTTTTTCTCTGTCCTTATTCTTCCTTGTTCTCTCTTGTTCTCCATTCTTCTTAGTTCTACCTTGTTCTGCATTCCACCCATTACAAATGTCATATATATCCTTAAAACCAGCAATTCCCCAGCCCACGCAGGTTCCAGGGCTGAAATTCTTTTGCCCTACAGAAAAACAGATAAGGGTTTTTAAACACACACACACACACACACACACACACACACACACACGGGAGTGGCTAGTATATGTCCGATGAACTCCTTAATGGAGAAAGCTAGTTAAGAAAGGAATTAAATCATCAGGGAATTCTAGACAGGAAGGTTAGTGTGCTACACTACATTTTTATGTGGTTGATAAAAGAGCTAAGGTTTATTTTCAGTAAAATTATGAATATGGCATGGATTGTTTAAATCAGTGTGTTGCTTCTTCCAGCAAGCATAGAGGCTACCAAGTAACCAGGAAACCTAGGGGAAGCTGATAGCTCTTGATCAGATAGCACATACACCAGATGCTGCAGTTTCTATGGGCCTAGGTCTGGAGTTAGACTTACTGCTCTAAGCGAAGAAGAGACCCAGGCCTCTGAATTATCAGTTCCGGGCTATGCTGTTAGGATTACGGGTGTTGTGGGTCTTTCTCTGGGTGGCAATTAACTATCACTTCTGCTGTCCTTGAAAGTCCTGAACTAAAATCAACAGTAAGCTGAGGTGAAAGTGAGCCTAAGGAGTTAAGAATCTTTTAAGTGGGGTAAAACTAGAGCAGCAGCTTGGGCAGGTAATGCCCTATGCCTGAACCCTAAGCACTGACCAAATGCCTGCTGGTAAAGATAAGTGCAGGAAGGCAGATCTCTGCAGTCACCTAGGAGACAGGAGCAAGGCCTGGCAGTGGGAAACTGTTCTGAACTGGCGAATTAATTCCCAAATATGTAACAGAAGGGAAGCCAGCTACAGCAAAAAATCTACAGCAAAGGACAACCACTTTATTCCCAAAGCAATAATGCCAAAAGGCCTTGCCTTTGGTTTAGCCTTTACCAGATCCCTCGGTTTTGATAAGCTTCTCATGAAGAGATGGTTGAACAATCACTGTATAATGCTGCGGCTTGTAGCATGGTATCATCTGGACCAGGGCTCTGCCACATTCAGGGTCTGTGTTGATGTCTGTGACTCCTGAGACCATGCATATATGAAGGTCTAGGCTGCCACATAGAGCTATGTTGGTGTCCGAGGGCCATGCTGCTGTGGGGGCCCTGCTGGAACAGATGGCCTTTGCTGCCACTTGGGACCATGGTGACATCTCTGCCTGGGCTGCTGCCTAGGACTGTGACTGGGTCTGTGGTCCTATCATAGCCAAGGTCTGGACTGATGCCCATGGCCACATAGATAACTGGGGACTGGCTGAAATCTGTGGCCTTGAGGGAGTTCGAGGACCATGTTGCCACTAGAAACTTTCTCATCTGGGCCAGGGCTGTTGCAGACGGCCTGTCTGGGTCCTTGGCCCAACAGCAGCTAGAATCTGAGTTACGTCTGAGGATCCTCCTGCCACTGAGGGCCATGTGGATAATGGGTCTGGTTGACCACATTGGACGGTGTCAGTGTCTGAGGACTGTGCCATGTCCAGAGCCAGGCTTATCTGGGTGGCCAGTGCTACCACCTGGAGCCATCTAGGTATGGGCTGCTGCCTAGGGCCATGTCTGAGTTCATGGCCTGGCAGAGGTCAGGATCTAATGTGGTGTCCATGACTCCAGTTGCCACCAAGGGCTTTGTGGATGCCGGGGTCTGACCTGGGACCATGTGGCCCAGGGGCCATTCTGCTGCCAGGGCCATGTGGATATGAGGGGGCCTGTGCTGCCATTGGGACTGTGGTGGTGCCTGGTTTAAGCTTCTCCAAGGGCAATGTCTGGGTCCGTGGCCCTGAGGGAGCTGGAGTCTGAGATGATGTTCATGGCCCATGTTAGCACAGGAGTCCCTGGAACCACACTGTGCTGAGCAGATCCACTGGCTCTGAGATGGCTGCTCCTGCAGCAGGCAAGCTGACCCTTTCCCTCAGAGGAAAGCTCGCTCGCCCCCACATTTGGGAAAGATGGTCCCACCCCTCGCCATAGGCATGCATCTCACCTGAGAAGCACACTAGAGCTGCCCCTGAGGTTGGGACACAGGGGAACCCACTCTGAGGGCCTGAGAACAGAGCTGCCCCTTTTCATCTGCCATGCAGTGGCATGGATGAGGGAAAGATGCCCGCGCACATGGCTGTCTGAGGCAGGTGAGAGAGCTGGCCCCCAGGGTCACAAGAGTGAGAGAACTAGCCCTGCCCTACACCAACTACGGCACACAGGAGAGCAAGTCCTGCACCCGCCTGGGCAGCACACTAGAGCTGACCCTGTTGTCAGGGTCTTAGGTGAGCCAGGGAGAAAGGGAGAGCAGGAGAGCTGACCCTGCTTCCCCTCGTATGTCCTCACAACAACTGGGAGAGAGGGCCTTGCACCTTACCTGGGCAAAACAGTAGAGCTGGCCAGGCTGATATGAGTGAGGGGACCCAGATCTGAGGGCCAGAGAGCAGAACTGGCCCCGCCCCTTGCTGCAGGCTGCACTGGGTGAGCTGGCTGAGGCTGTGCTGGAGCGCTCATCCAGGTAGTGATGAGGGAAAGCTAGGGAGCTGACCAACCAGGTCCAGAATCACGGTTATGAGTTGGCCACCACTCCAACATCCACCTCATCTATAACCTGTCAGAGCATGTGAAGGAGATGAATCTACAGATCCCAAAGAGCAGGATCTCCAGGACACAAGCCCCAGCAAGGGCCCATTATTGGTGGTGTTGCAGAAGCCAGAGGCCTTGAGCCAGACCAATAACTGGTGGTAATGAACAGTAAAGATGAACAGATTAAAGGGTAAACTGTGTGTCTTACGGGCCACACTAACTACAGCTTCCACAAGATTTTTAAAAGAATTTTTCTTTTAAATTTGGTTTTATTTTTGGGAGAAGGTTGCAAGGGCAGAGGGTGGATTCAAGGGGGCAGAGACATACGTGGGATTGGATGCATGACGTGAAATCCACAAAGAATCAATAAAGTAAAAAAAAAAAAATTCAGTGCTCATGGATTGAAAGTCCAGTACAGTAAAGCCAGTTTGCCAGAACTATCGACTACTGTGATCTCAAGCAACAGCTTCCTATGCTCATCACCTTCTTTCTCAACAAACCAATTAAAGTTTGCATGGAAGCACAGACACCAGAGCAGAAAAGATGTATTTGAAGGAAAATAAAGGAGGACTTTTCTATGAGATTGAAAGATTTGGTACTTAAATTGTAACAGTAGTGTTCTGTGGTTAGATTTGTGAACTGAGAGTTCCCAGACATGTATGTTATGTATGCTTGATATTTATGGTAAAACATCAGTTCTCAACAGTGGGGAAGAGAATACTTACAACACTCATTACCTTTCATGGTAAAAAAAAAATATGTAAACCAGTGTACATCTGTAAAAACATGGTCTTGTTGGTCAGCAGAAAACCTGAAGGCCACATTACTGTCAGTACCGGAAAGGTAAAGTGCTTATAAATATGTATAAGCAATCTAATAAACACCTGTATGTGTGCATATATGTATTTGCTCCATAAAAAAAACTGCTATGAATGTAGGTGGGAGAGCTCGGAACAGAGCCTTCATTACGACCCATCTGTATCCATGCATCCCCTTTCTGCTCCCGTGTGTCCTGGGCTTGTGTATCAGATGACATTTCTTAGAGCAGAAGGTGCACCTACTTCTGGAGGGTCCTCTTTTGAATGCTCTCTGTCCCATTGACAGTACCAAGGATTGTGCTATAGTCCGCAGAACACATGATCTCTGTGCCTCTGTAATCTACTTATTCTTAAAACCCCATCTATTTACTAGATGCCAATTTATAAAACCACATTTACTTGCTTCATGTTTTTGTTCTGTGATCTATGAAATTGTACATACATGCCAAGATACACGAGGACAACTTATGGGTCGACTCCTTCACTGTGTGGGTCTTGGGGTCCAACTGAGGTCATAGGCTTGGTGGCCAGGGCCTTTCTCTGCTGAGTTGTCACATCATCCCTCCGCTGTCTTTATCTGTTGCTTTGTTTCATGTAGTCATGGCTGGCCTGGAACTTGCTATGTAGACCAGCCTGGCACCTTTTTTTTTTTTCTTCTTAAACTAGAAGTTTACTTGGACTTCTCTCTCTCCCTTATTCCTGCTTTGGTCTCTGTTATTTCCTTCTGGTTTGCTGACTGCTGTTTGACTCAGGACTAAACTCACTCATGTTCACACTTCCATTTTTATCAATACAGACATTAATGCTATGAAGTTTTCAGGTGCTACTTGATTAGAGATTCTGAAATATAATGCTTTATTATCTTTGAGTAACTCTTTACAGACTTTCCTTTTTATTGTATATTAGGTTTCAAATTTTCCAGGTAGGAAAATTTCCTTGTTTTTCCAGTTTTGCTTTTAATTTTACTTGGAATTGGTTTCTTAATGCAAGTTGCATGTGAGAGACAAGAATCTTTCTATATAGCCCAGGCTGGCCTTGTATCCCCCATACTCTTGCCTTAGACTCAGGAGCACTGGAGTTACAGTGATAGCCCCCCCAGTACACCTAAATTTTAAAATCTCTATAGAACCTTATCATTTTGTCTTCTCAATATCTGAATATTAGTATTTGTGTATGACGGTCCCATATGTTTTTGAAGGAGAGGTATTTCTCTAATTCAGGATGCTAGTGATGGGTGTGTGCCTATATATAAGTGAAAATGTAGCACCCATAATTTAAAGTATGCACATAATTGAAAACAAAAAGACTGATCACTATAAATATTACTTAAACATATGCCCATCCTCCCTCTGAGAATGTGTTGGGATCTAATGGTAACCAAGCTTGCCAAGCCTTCTGGGCTCTCCTAAACTCAGGACGCAAGTCACTTGAGTATTGGGTGTGGCCAGAATATTATTTTGATTACACTTAGAAAGAACTCCCAAGAGGCAGATAACACCTTGCTAGTTAGGATTCTGAGACAACACACACCTGCTCGTTATAGTTAGAAATATCTGCTGAATGTGTTGTGGGAATAGATGTTTAATTTCCCAGGAAGCATGGCTACATGACCTTAACATGTGGTGATTCTACAAAAGATTCCCCATTTGTATGTCTAACAAGGGAGAGAGAGATACTAAGGCTGTGATATGTAAGCTATAATCAACCCTTTTCATTATTTTCCCCTCTGACATATACTTCTAGGAAACTGGGATCTTGGTATCTGCAAGTAACAACAACAAAGTGTGGGGACAGAGGATGGAAGTCTAACTGGATATTTCTGTTACTGTCTAACTCTGGTTTATACATCTGGAAGGATTTAAAGTTATTAGTAATAGTAATTAGTAATATATATAAAGTGATAACTGATATGGTAACCCAGCATAGCTCATAGTCCCAGAGAAAGTACATGAATGTGAGAGAGCACTGAGCTACTTACAGTCAGCCTGGTCACATGTCCACACAGAGTGAGACCTGGAAGGATGAAGAGTTCACTTCAAGGACTTGTCACCCCACTTAGCAATCCTGGCTGGCAGGGAAGGGACACCTGAAATCCTGGGGCACCAGGGGCGAATGGACACACAATATCTGTGGGAGGATGTAGAAGATGGGCAGGATGATGGCAGGGTATTTCCTACTTTCCATTGAACTAGCCAAGTAACTCTTTTACATGCTTAAGAAATGAATGGTCACATGTGGGGCTAGTGTGAGCCCAGCACTCAGAGGCTGCAAGTGGAAGGACCCAAAATTCAAGTTAATTTGGGCTACACCAGGAGATAACATATCAAACAAAACAAAACAAAACCCAAACAGAAAGCAAAAGCCAAACCAAACAAAACCATCATTTTAGGTTTATACATATTTGTAATAAAATTATCTGATGAGTTGATACATAAATGTCACACATACTGTCCATTCTCACGCTTGTCCTATGGCCCTACAGCCCCTTTTATTTGTGTGTCTTTACTGAGTTTAACCAGGCCATCACAGTGCCTACGGGTTTAGAGCTTGGAGTTGGAACCTGATGGGCTCAGCCTTGGATACAAAAGGAGAGAGAATTATTTGTCCTCTGCTGGGAACTGTTAATAGTTCAGCAGGAAAGATGACGGCCCTGGGAGCGCTTCTCCCTGGCTGCAGCTGGGCCAGGTCTGTATGGGCTCAGTGTGGTGGCCACAGCTGTGCATTCATGATCACAACCACGGTATCAAATCTACAGGATTTTGCTACATAGCCCAGGTTGGCTTTGAACTCTGAATTATCCTCCTGCAACAACTTCTGGTGCACCAGCATGCCTGGCTAGCAAAGAACTGCAGAACTTAGAAGGAAGACAAGTTCATATCTAGCCTGGAGTTCAAAGTTAGAGATTAAGAAAGGACCTAGTACATGAGACGATAAAATGGAAGGCTTTCTTTCAGAAGTTCTCTACACAGTAAGCACAATTTTATAGTATAAAATATTTGAATGTACACATATAAGAATTGTGCACGCTTAAGTTTATTTTCATTTGATATAACATGAAGTTAACAGACATATTTTATGGTAACAAAATGTTATCATTAATAAGATTCTGCACTTTAAAGCATATTTTAGTATAGCTGGATATTTAACATTCAAAAACTCATTTTTAAAATGGAAAACACACAATTATAATATCTAGATCTTGTAATTTTAAAGTTTTAACCAAAACATTTGCGAGTAAATACAAGAAATATCCTATATTTCAGACAAAAAAATACATTACTAACAAAGTGCCAATGAATCTGACAATATTGTTTTCTTCTGGGGAAGAGGGTAAATAAAGTACATGATAATATATAACTAGTCATTTTAAAATCATGGTTTAGAATGAGTAATTTGACGTATACTTCATAGTAACAAAGAGTGCTTACCTGTAGTAGACTAACCATGATAAAGAATTAGCCTATGAGCACAGCCATGATTTCTAGGTCACTGCTGAATAGGTTAGTATCCAGTCACTGCTGAATAGGTTAGTATCCAGTGTTTGTAAAAGTACAGTTTCAAACTAAGACGAACCAAATCCCACCAACATTAAGAAATGGCTTCCAAGAACTTCATATAAATAAATGAATCTCCCTTGTTGCTGTAAATAGGTTCAGACCTGTTCTAAGATATGAACAGTAGTGATAAAAAGCTTGGCAAGAAGTACATTTCTAGCAGGTGATGGCCTTGTGTGCACTGCCCTAAGATGTGCCCGCCACATGAAGGAGACGAATTATCCAATGTTTACAACTCTCTTTGGGCACTTGACCTCACTAGGTAGTTATGTTGGGGTTTGGGTATTTAGTTAATGGACAAATTAAATTACATAGTGACTCCAAAATGTGTTTCTACAGAACATCTGTGCCCCATAGCTAACTCCCAATGTTCTGTCTACAATGAAATAATAATGCTGTTTCTTCATTTCAGAGAACACATCTCATAGATTTAAGTTAATAGATTCAATTTTAAGATTTTTCCACCATAGATTTAAAAAAATCTTTGCTGCCTATTACTCATCAGAATGCTAACAGAAAAAAGGCTTGAGAACTATGAAATATTTATTATACCTAAGCATTAGAAGATTTGAAGGTTCATATCAGCACAATATACTGCTTATGGAAATATGCTTTGATAGTTTTGCTTTTATACTAGAGATCCATATTTTCTCATAACAAGTGTGAATTCAGTATGTAAACATTTTAAGATACCCAAAAGAGTTAGGGATTTCCTGTCTGTTCTTAAATGGGTCTGAGAACCACTGCATCAATGTCTGGCTCCAAAACCCTCTCTGGGGTTCGTGCCAAAAGGATGCTAACAGAAACATCCCCAAGAACAAGGTTTCAAGGCAATACCACTGGGAAGATCCCCGTACAGCTGCTACTAATGCCCCCATCTTTCTGAAATATTTACCACATAGCTTAAGTATGTTACACTGAGGATTTGTGACTCTATGCACTACAGTTGTAAGACTTGGGGAAACCTGCAGTCTGTTTGTAGGCAGTTGGCTTTAAAATACTGACACTGCATCTCTTAGCACTAACAGCCCTGAGAACAAAGCATTCAAATTCCAGCTCAATAGAAACAATTCTAATGAGAAACTTTAAAGGTATAAAACCAAATTCTGGAAAACTTTTAAAAAATTAACTTTTGAGGCACTACAGACTACAGTAGTTCAATAGATGGAAGGACTCTGAGAAAAGAACAAAGCTGTGTGTTTATACACACATTCACATGGTGCGGTAATGAAAAGCATGTGTCCCTGAAAATTTTTTTTGTTGTTTTTTTGTTTTTTTGAGACAGGGTTTCTCTGTAGCTTTGGAGCCTGTTCTGGAACTAGCTCTTGTAGACCAGGCTGGCCTTGAACTCACGGAGATCCGCCTGCCTCTGCCTCCCGAGTGCTGGGATTAAAGGCGCCCGGCTGTCCCGAATTTTTTAAATATCGATGTGCATCACCGTATCTTCTGGCCTCAAGAATTTTGGTCACTGCTATAAAGCACTGGCATAGAAATCTGTACTATGAAGGGGAACAGAGTCAAGAGCTTGGTTGGTAACCACTTCAAGTGACTGGCAGTGCCCCAGGGCATCAAGGATTCCAAGGCCAAGTTAGAGCCCAAAGGTCTGACAGGTCAGAGGGCAAATGACTGCACCAGTGTAACAAAATCTTCACAGTAGAAATAAAGCCTCTGTTCCAGAATGAAAACATTCAACCTGCTAATACTGTCTACGCAGCAAAGAGAAAGAAAAGGGTACAGACACAAATTCGCAGTGACATGAATGAGTCTCCATTCTCTACATGGTGCTTGTGAAACTGGAGATAAGCTACAAAAAGTACAGCACATACTAGGAACTGTTAGCATTTCTCTGCTGTCAAAAAGAAGGAACTTCTGTTTTATGTTAGAAATATATGTTACCTGCCTCCCTTTAATATAATTTGTAAAGCTTTAGTAAATGAAATACTTTGCTCTAAGAGAAACAACTACTGAGTTATGTGAAAATAAACAGTTCTGTATCTTTAAAATCTATACTTACATGTTGGAGTATGTACACTTCATATAGTATTTTAAATGAAATACTTAGCATCCATGAAGACTGAGATGTCATTTCTGGTTAACTCATGCTTTCTGAGATTTTTCTTATAAAGTATATGCTTCATAGTCCAAATACCCTCAGCAGCTGCCTGGCACAGGCTCCTCAGTAGGGTTTCACTGGGAAGAGTAACAGAGCTCCCATCTGTCCGTGAAAATAAGCTGCAGATAGCATGTGAACAGAGCTGTGGTGGTTTGGTAGGTTACTGCAATACTGCCACCTTTCTCCACTTGGTGCTTCAGACAAGTACAGACCACCCAGCACACTTAGCAGACATGGCACTTGTTGAAAAGTCACGGATTCTTCCTTATTGAATAGATGGCACCCATAGCCCGCGTCTTATTGTAGCCCATCCTTGCACTCTCAGACAGTCCTGGCAGCTTTGCACAATGAGGTTTATGTAACAAGGGCATCAGTCTCTTCCATGCCGTGGATCTTGCTGCTACTAACAAGAATGACTCAGGAAGCATCACTTTCCTCAGCAAACTGCTAAGAAGAAAGGACACGGGGTGCTCCTGGGTCCAGTCATTACATAGTGCAAACACTGGCTCTTCAAATGAGAAGTCCAGCTCATCAAAACTATCGATCACAAAAAGGAGATTTCTGGACTCGGACAGGATCTGTTCAATGGGGACTTCAGTTCTTGGATGTTAACTGAGCAAAGCTTTTCTCCTTCGCTTGACTAATTTCTCTCCCACTGAGATAAAAAAAATAGGCAAACTTCCCGAAGAGACTGCCATCTGCCCATTCTAACACTGCCTTTCTCAACAATGTTGTCTTCTCAACTCCAGCATCTGCATAAAGGATGACTGTTTGTCGCATCTTGTAAGTATTGATATCCATATCAAACATACTCTCCAACAGCTTTTGGTCTTTCTGAGTAATTCCCTGATATGAAGTTGCAGATTCTCCAAGCAAAGAGTTCTTATCCCATATAATACAAAATTTTTCCTTTATTACAGTTCTGTAGTCTGTCCCATCATCAGTCTTTGAGGATAGAACGTCTCAGCGATGCCCTGAGACAGCCATGGAGCGCTCTCCAGAGCCTTGTGTTGAGACGCTGCTTCTTCACTCCTCTCCACCGCTCTTCTGAACAACAGCAGTCTGGCACCTCTGGACCTGGAGCAGACAGGCTTGAGGACAGTGGGATGAAGCTGCTGGGCCACGCCCTCAGCAGCCACCAGCACTCTTCAAGATGGGCTGTGCTCTCACGAGTGAGAGTTGTCTGGGTCTGGCTTCTGTTCTTGCAAACGACCCAAACCTGTGGAGCCCAGACCTTGAGAACAACAACTTAAAGGATGCTGGCCTGTATATGCTGTGTGACGCTTTACAAAATTCAAACTGCCACATTCAGAGGCTAGGATTGGAAAACTGCGGTTTAACCCCTGCTTGCTGTCAGGATCTCTTAAATCTTTTTTGTAGCAGCCAAAGTTTGGTACAAATGAACTTAATGAAGAATGCCCTCAGTTAAAACACAATTAGGAATTTATGTGAAGTCTTGAGGTCTCCAACATGCAAAATGAAATTTATAGTGATGGACAAAAAGGAAATTTATAGGAAAAAATCAAGAAGTTTCTGAAGGATGTGAGAATTAACAATCCACAATAGGTGATTAGGCCACACTATTGTAATACAGAAAGTGGGTGCCGGTGGCAGAACCTGATGTGCCTTTAAAAATTAAAAAATAACTCCAAATGGTATGGTCTTTAACATGAGAAATACTAGTCTATATCCAGAGATACTGAATTGTATTTCTAACAAGGATAAGTTACACACGGCTCTGTAAAATGTTTGCTGTATTTCACACGGGGGTTGAGAAAATAAAGCATATCCACAAAATGCAAAAAAAAAAGAGAGAAAGAGAGAGAAAGAAATACTTAGGCTTAAGTAGCTATTGCCATTCAAGGTATGGAGTTAGAGATAATATTGCTCTTCACCCTTCCACTGCAAAGGAAAACAGAGATTCCTGTGAGGTTTGACAAGTTACAAAGAACAAGGGCATGCTATTCCTGAAGGAATATGAAATCAAAACACAAATGTGGTTATTAATTGGCTAGACTAGGAAACAGCAGAGATAAGTTTTTGGAACTCCTGTGGGTAACACATCAATCAGTTCAACTAAGGTACACATGAGAACACCAGAAATCTAAAGCAGTATGTAGGAGATGCTTGTAGAAGAATCCAGTCGAATTCCGAATTGTGCTTTGCATGGACAAAAGCTAAAAGGTCACACTAAAGTCCACTGGCTACAACTTCAATATTTCTTGTGCTTTACAAGTCTCTTCCCGGCACTTCTCTTATAGTATCTTTCTTCTCTGGATTGGTTTGTGGAGGTCAAGATACAATTTAAGACTGCATACAAATTAAGCAACTAAAATCGTGGGCTCTCGCATTTCCACAGCAATTTAAACTGCTGACTGGATCAGCTCCACCGTCGCATCTCTCTGCTCTAGATGGGAGCACAGCATTCTAAGGGGCTAGGCATGGTGAAAGAGACCCAAGAGCTAGTGTCAGAGAACCAGGGTGTTACAGGAGTTTGTTCCAGGCTGCACTTCAATACGATGATTGTGATTTTGTCAGAATTCTTCAAAAACTCAGAACTATGTCTATGATTCCAGACATAATCTGCACACAATCCAAAAGTCTAAACAGAAATGGAAGGGCATTGCATACAACATATTAGAAGAATCCAGTTCACAGATACAACCTATTAAAAGAATCCAGTTCACAGAATCTTTTCCTAGTTAGATTTTACATCTGTAACAGAAGTCATAAGAGAACTCTCTCTCTCTCTCTCTATATATATATATGTGTATATATGTATATATATATATGGATAGATACATAGACACTTAAAATAATTCTTCCATGGTTATTCCACTTTAGAAAAGTGTACATAACATTTACAAGTCAAGAATTCAAAAACAACTTAATTCCTAATTTTAGACTAATGTAAAAAACAAATCTACTTTAAAAATCGTGGGAAGGACTGATTACCAACATTATGAACACTCACAAATAATGGCTGGAGGTCGTGCAGAGTCCCTGTAAGGTCAGTCCTTCTAGGGCAGAGGCTGGGGACATAGCCAAAAGCAAAAATACAACTAGAATTCACTCTATCGCATATGCTGATCACAAAGGTCTTAAATAAAACCCGCAGTCTCGCTCCCTTCTTGGCCACTATCCTGGGTCTTCCTCAGCACTGTTTGACTTGCTCAGATTCACTTGGCAGTTCTAGTTCCTATTACCACAACAGAGTAAACTACGGCATAGGTCTGTCACCAATCTGGCAGAGGAGACCATGATGCAGGCAATACATGGGACACCTGGCCATCAAGAGGACAACATTTTATGATGAGTTTAGTTTCAGGAAGGTGTCGGCCACACAGGGCTGGAGCTTTGACAATCCCATTTTATAATCTGTGAATTCTAGATATGAAGTCTGAAATCAGCAAAGAACAATTCAACTTAAATGCATAAAATTTCCATTCCAATAGATGCTACATTGTTGATTTAAAACCCTGGTTTGGCAACCACTTAAGTTCAGGAGTGATTTGTCAGACAAGTGACATGTACTGAAGCTACTGTATCTGTTTCTTATGGTCACACACTACAAACCACAGGAATGTTATAGGAAAGACACTTTATAAAATTATACACCTTGATATATTCTTTTAAAGTTACTGCCTGCAAAACTAAGCCAGCACAATTTCAAAATGATAGAAACATAAAAAAAAATAAAACATGAGGTTGCTTATGAAGGCTATAGCTTTGGGACAACTAGATCCAGACCTAACGGCCCTGCTTGTGTGGAAGGTCCTGTCTATTTGCAGGGCTTTATGGCTACAGCATATTCTTCACTCATGGCACACATGACAGATACCTAGAAGGGGAAAGGGCAAGCAAAGAGTTACTCAGGAGGTAATGCAAAGAAAAGATTCATTGTGCTCACTAAATACTGCATACGTGTCAACAACTTTATGTTGACTTTGTAAATGGGTAATCCAAAGCAGCTAGCCTGTCTTCTAGACTGTTTTCTAATCTAGACTGGATTAGAATTTCTCAGACAACTTCCCAGGAAAAGGGAAACACTCCATCAACAGTTATTCCATGTTACACTTCTGAGTTATAACAAAGTCCATCTTTCCCTTCTGTACTCCCTTTCTATTTCTTAAACTCATAGGCAGATCTAAAATAAGTATGGAGTTCCATGTAAAGCCAGAAGAAATAAAACAAACACAACCCACCTCCCACACTTGATGCTTCCTTCGGTAGTAAATAGATCTTTAAGGGTGCCACAGAAATTACTGTATGGTGATCAGTTCAACATTTCAGCAGTATTTTAAAGTTATAGTTCACAGGGTTGAAATTTATTTTATATATTATTGTTGTATGTGTGTAAACAGATGAAAAATACTTTTATTAAAGGTGAAGAAAACATACAGCAAGGTACATAGATAATGATCCCCTGCAAAGCAGAGGAGGCTGAAGTCTCCACATACAGTCTTATGCTAACCTGTTAGGGCCAGTTTTAGAGAATGGTTTTGAGAGTCTTCCATCAGTCTTACCTGCACATCTTCACCTGCATTGTATTTTCCTTCTATTTCTTTGCCCAAATCACCTTCTGGTAGCTTAAGATCCTCACGAACTTCACCAGTTTCTGTTAGCAGGGAAAGGTAACCATCCTGAATGCATATGAGCTATTAGAAGAAATTATAGGTGCATACTGATTAGATGGCATCCTCTTTGTTGCAATTTTTGCACAGTTAAACTCTAACAGTCATTGGGTTGGATGAGAACACAGATATACATTATCAGATTTGTGGTGTTTAAAAATGCTAACATGACTTATGCCCTTAGTCCTACCTAGCACTTGGGAGGCAGAGGCTAGCCTGGTCTCCATTGCAAGCTCCAGGCCAGCCAGAACTAAATAGTGAGACCCTGTTTCAAAAAGAAAAAAATAAAAGAAAAAAGAAATAGGAAAAATGCAGGCGCTATAATAAACCCAGAAGAGATGTGTGATTCACTCCCCATGTACTAGCCCACTGCTCTCTGCATTACCAAGGTATTCATATATTCAGTCACAATATAGACAGAGCTGTTCTGAAAGAAAATGATGCATTTCAGTAAGTTTTTAAAATAATATGCTTTAGAAATTTTACAAATCAGAAAATATAGAATAATTTTCCTCTAACCATCACACATGTATGTGAACATACTGTAAGCAAAAACTTCCTACTAGTGGACATCAAAATTATGTTTAGTTTTCACTATTAAAATAATGCATTTTACAATTTGGTTGTAACCAAAGTTAACGTGGAAACTTTTGGTTTCAGACCACTGTTAACAGATTTTTAAAAACAGTTATATACATATGTATTCTATATACAAATGCATATATATGCATATATTTACAATATATTCTATCTGGCTATCTATCTTTATATCTATATTGTATTTTGATCTTATTCTCCCCCAAGTTACCATCTCCTGACCCCCCCCCACTGCAGCTGATCTCAACTAGGCCCTCTTCTATTTTCATGTCTTCCTATTTCTTGGTGAGCTGGTAAGTTTCATCAGGGTTGCTTACGGAAGTGTGGGTGAGGGTTGTTCACAGGAGCCTCTGCTGCTTACAAGCACTACATGACTGAAGGAGAAGTCTCTTCCTCCACTGATTGCCTGTAGACCCTCAGGGAGGGATAGCAACAGACTCCTAATATTATCTTATCTTATTGCATTAATGGAACAAACCTAGCCATGACCTAACCTCTAAAAAAACATACGCTTTGATATAATGCTTTAAAAAAAGATTTATTTTTTTAATAGTGTGTAGTTGTGCATGTGTGCATCTGTGTATGTATCTGTGCAGTGGCTTAAAGAGGCCAGAGCTGCCAGGATCCCCAGGAGACAAAGCTGCAGGCAGTTGGGAGAGTTGGGAACTGAACTCAGGTCCTGCAGAGCAGCAGCATTTGTCCTAACTGCTGAGCTGGGTCTCCAGCCCCTCCCTCGATATAACTCTTTTATTATGGGGATGAGGAAAGCAGTGAGGCCGCACCATCAGTGCACCTACAGTTCCAAGACACTGCAAAAGCCATTCATCTAGACTATCAGCTGCACACACGCACACACACGGTGGGACATGAGCCCTGACATCTGTAACCAGAGCTACAATGTGTAAGCCGACATAATAAATAGAAGGAGTATCCAAATGCTGCATGAGCACCACTTACCAGGTCTGCGATGCACAGGAGACTCAAGCCTTGATCCTACACTGTGAATACTAGGAACTGCAGCAGTACTTTCTCGTCAGGACCACCAGACCATGTACAGCCACACAGAGACTTATTATTAATATGGAACCACACCAGACCATGTACAAGCACGCAGAGACTTATTATTAATATGGAACCACACCAGACCATGTACAAGCACGCAGAGACTTATTATTAATATGGAACCACACCAGACCATGTACAAGCACGCAGAGACTTATTATTAATATGGAACCACACCAGACCATGTACAAGCACGCAGAGACTTATTATTAATATGGAAGCTTGGCCTCAGCTTAAGCTTTTCCTCACTAGCTCTTACAACGCAAACAAATCTGCCTCCATTAATCTAACTTCTACCATGTGACTACACTGCCTCTTCTCTGTATAGTATTTCCGACCTGTTTCATGTCGTCCTGGTGTCTCTGCCTCTCTTCTTCCCAGAGTCCTCTCTCTCCCTGGAAGTCCCACCTATACTCCCCTGCCTAGCTATTGGCTGTTCAGCTTTTTATTAAACCAATCACAGCAATACTTCTTCACACAGTGTACAAATATTCTGCAACAATGAACTTTTTGTCACTGAAATGTCTCAGAACTAGCTGGGAACAGTGAAGAACAAGGAGTGACAGTTACAGGTACAGTATATGAATGTCTGAGGGTGCGAGGTACACACACAGGATATGAATATCTGAGGGTGTGAGGTTCACACCCAGTGTGTAAATATCTGAGGGTGTGAGTTTCACACCCAGTGTGTAAATATCTGAGGGTATGAGGTTCACTCCCAGTGTGTAAATATCTGAGGGTGTGGGGTTCACACCCAGTGTGTAAATATCTGAGGTGTGAGGTTCACACCCAGTGTGTAAATATCTGAGGGTGTGAGGTTCACACACAGTCTGTAAACATCTGAGGCTGTGAGGGACACACACGGTGTACAAATGTCTGAGAGCAGGTGCTTGTGTAAGGCAGAACTTGCTGCCTTTAGGGTTCCTGAGGTGGCATGCCATAGTTCAGGACGAAAGGCTCCTATTGCTACCAGTGACTGAAAACAGGAGCCACGTAATAAAATGGGATCCTGGTAATTATTTACAAACGCTATTTTTTTTAAGAGTCAGAATTAATTAAATGAACTGAGGTGAAATACAGGAAGTATTTCAAGACAAAAATGTGTAAGTGTAATATAAGCATGTAATGAAGCCAAATAAATGTGAACACTGAGAAAATTAATTAAAAAGTACACATCTTTTAAGTGGAATCATCCCTTGCTAGCACTTAATTATCTACGTATATCTCTTTATATGTGTGTACACATGCATACAGTGTACAAAATACATTGCTATACATTCTTCCTTTGCTGAATCATTTGAGACCTAAGTTTCACAGATCATGCCTTTTCAGATATAAATTCTTCAATGTGTTTGCCCCCAAAACAAGGAGACACTCTTATGTAAGTTTTCAAACTAATCGATGACCCATCTTCAAATGTACCAGTTGTCCCAATACTCTGATAGCGACTTACTGTGACTAACACCCTGCAGTGTTCTGCTGTCGTGTGGGTTTTGTTTCTTGAAATGTGGAGCAGCTGTAATACCCTGTCTTTCAAGACATTGCCACTGACTTCATTAATAGACTGCCACTCAGTCTGGGTCTGCCTTGTCACCTGTAGTTCATGTATTTTTGAAAGAAACTATGTAAATGATGTGTCCTTGGAGTACCAATCAGGTCAGGAGGCAAATGTACATAGCACACTAATGGTGCCACAAGCCTTGACCACCTGGTTACTAGGGTGCCTTCTGCAAGATCTTTATAGTCTAAATATAGCTCTCTCTCAAAAAAGAAGGAAGCAGCCAATGGTGTTACTGCTAAATCTTAAGTATATTTTTGTGCAAAATTCCATCTTTTCCCAAAGGTTTAGGATGAGAACACATGCAATACATGCAGTTGGTGTCCTGACTCCTGACCAGCATGTGGGATTTACTGGCACTAGAATGTGGCATCTTCTCTTTACCGAAAGGTCTTACTAAAATAGTCAAGGGCTATTTGGGAAAACAGGTGACTTCATGTCAGAGTGGGAGGTGGTCACGATGAACCTGGAACAAGTGCTCATTAGAGTATGAGGAACCATCAAGGCCATGAGTTAGGCACAGACCAAAGGGATTCAGGAATTAGCGTGACTAAGCTTGCTTTGACCGGTAACAAAACTTGTAAATTAATGTGGAAGAGAAAGATAACACACAGAAACTCAAATATGTTGTTGCCTGAGTTCATAGTAAAGGTCCGTTTACTGGTTATCTTCAGTGCATACAGAAGAGGACATTTCAAAACTAATGATGGGAGTGAGTGAGATGGCTCAGTGGGTGGAGAAATCTGTTGGCAAGCCTGGTAATTTGAGTACTACGTAGTAGAAGGAGATCCAAATCCCTTAAGTTTTCCTGACCCCGACATTCCATCATGATATGTATGTGTGCCTGTGGCTCTGTGTACACATATGCATGCTCATGTACATACATATACATACACACAAACACACAGAAATGCTTTTAAAATATTAAAATCCCTGATACTGAAAGGCAGAGTGAAGTATTTATGTATTTATACTGGCTTCCTTGTGTACTTACACACACATGCATGAGAATGTACTCTGGAGATGTATGCCCTAGTCCTCAAGATAAAAGCAAAACAAGTGATTAAGAATTTCCATAGAAGTAGTCTGGCTTTCAAAGAAATAGAGGAATACCAGATCATTGCATTGTTTCCTTTAAATTAATGGAATGATTATATATAATGTTGTGTGATATTTTGTTTGTGTTCTGACAAATAAAGCTTGCCTGGAGATCAGAGGGTGGCGCTACCCACTAGTTAACCACAGAAGCCGGAAAGTGGTGGCACACACCTTTAATCCCAGCACTCGGGGCTCATGCCTTTAACCCCAGCCTCGGGAGGCGGAGACAGAAAGTGATATGGTGGGGTGTAGAGAGGATCTCAGCCTTTTTGGATGCAGGAATGAGACAGGCAGGAAGCAACTGGCAGCTGCTCCAGGTTCTTTGATCTTCTAGATCTGATTCCTGGTTTTTACTGATTAAGATTATTAGATTAATGCTTCATATATATATATATATCTAATAACATTACAGAAGAAGCAAAATTCTGCTGGGTGTGGTGGTGCATACCCTTAACCCCTTAATCCTAGACTCTAAAAGTGGAGGCATGTAGACCTGTGGGTTCAGCACAGCGGCCCCTAGTTGGTTTCCCACACTCCTATGGATGATGCCCTATACCATGTGCATATGACAGCACTTATTGAACTGACTGGGCTATATTATAAAGAGAGAGAAGATGTGAAGTTGGGGAGAGCTGTGGGAGGGGCAGGCCCAGGAGGTGTTAGTAGAGAAGGATATCTACATATTATCTAACTGCATTGCATTCATGTACAAAACTACCAAAGAATAAATAAAATGTTTTTCAAAGGAGCAGGGTACAGATAGAGCAGGACTGTCATATATTGATGAGTAGCAAATCCAGGCGATGTATATGTGGGCTATGACACTTAGAAAATTCCCACAATAAAAAGTAAAATATGGCCAGTGAGACAGCGCAGCAGGAAAGCACGTGCTGCAGAAGCCTGACGATGTGAGTCTGACTCCTGGAATCCACATGGTGGAAGAAGAGAGTGACTACTCCATGGCATGAGTGCACACACGTGAGAGATAATAAACTAAAGATAACAGTGCACAGGCAGGAAAGGATGCAGCGTCTAGAGAGAGAGCCCGTAAAGTACTAAATGCTGGAGGGAGGCACAGTGGGCTGAGAAAGGACGAGCTAATCGGAAGGGTGACTATGGATCCTGCCAATGATGCGCCCAGAATAAGAAAGAGCATAGAAAGAGGGAGTATGGGAAGGGTGGTTTAGTGTTTTGCCTGTGTTTGTATTACTAATATACAACAGCTGGCAGGGGAAGATTGTCACTACGAGGGCTTTCTTAGTCCCAGTAGCTGGATTTGGGTTCACAGTCTATTTCAAAACAAGCAGCTGTCACTAGGCAAGGTGAGACTTTCTTTCTTTCAACTTCAGCCTTCTCTCCCTTGCACTCTTCAGCTACTTCCAGAAGCTGCTGGTCCTGGGTAGAGTGAATTCTTAAACATTATTATGGTAAGATGATAAATAAATAAGATGATCATCAACTGGGGTGTGAGCTGACCTAGCAAGTCATCCCGTGGGTGTGCACAGTGACATGACGTCACCAAGTGAAGGAGCATGGACACGATAACATGAGAGGGCCATAAAGTACCAAGAGCTTGAGAGTGGCTCAGATTCAGAAAGCACACTGACCACTTCTCCCCCATCAACTTATATCGATGGTTTGTTGGAGAATTTTAGAATGATTTCTCGTGACGATGAACAGTATGAGGGCTGTGCAGAAAGGGCTGTGACAAATGGTAGGGTGGGGAGACTTGGACTGTATTGATCCCTGCTTAATATTGGGGAGACCTGGACTGTATTGATTCCTGCTGAATATTGGGGAGACCTGGACTGTATTGATCCCTGCTGAATATTGGGGAGACCTGGACTGTATTGATTCCTGCTGAATATTGGGGAGACCTGGACTGTATTGATCCCTGCTGAATACTGGGGAGACCTGGACTGTATTGATCCCTGCTAAATATTGGGGAGACTTGGACTGTATTGATTCCTGCTGAATATGGGCAAAGAGTCAAGGACACTGGGAAACCAAGCCAGGAGAATTGTCAGTGAGGTCTAGGGTAGTGGTACATGCACAGACTCTCTAAATGTTCTCCTAGTGAAAGACATTCAACTTCTTGTTATTGCTGCCTTAGTACTTGCTCAACAGGCTTAATGATACAGGCTTTCTCTCCCTGAGGTTGACAGAGACCCACAGGTAGGACTGAAGCAGGGTCCCTGATCTGGCATCTTTCCCCAGTAGGAACAGCTAGTACCTAATAACTCTGCAGAAACAGCAAGCTGCACTTCTTGCAGTCTACACACAGACTTGCTTTTCATGCCTGCAGCGCTTCTGCTAAAAGTACACCTCATCTCTGCTGCAGCACCTCAGATGGTCTCATTTCTGAATTAAATGCTCACTTACAGGCAAAGTAATGAGACAATGAGATGCTGCCCTAAGAGGTCAATGGTTCATGAATCCACACCTCTATGAACAGCTTGCCTCTGGAACTGATCTTGAAGATTCATTTATAGTACCCACTGGGTGATACTTTGTGGGCCTAGAGTACTGTTTTACCAGTTACAATATAATACATGCTGCTATTTTTCCTGTAAGAGAATTCACTGACTTAGCAACCTAATGTGGCTCTTTTCACTACTGTCGTTAATGGTCCTGTAGCACTGTGTCTGTCCTCCTCCCTAAAACACTGGGCTCTTCATTTAGTGCTTTCCATTCTCTGAGAAAGAATGCTTCCAGTTCATAGAACTGATGAAAATGATAAAAAAGATTTTAAAGCACTGGGAAATCATAGCATCACTATTTTCTTTATTACTAATATTTTAATTTCAATATGGAGGCTGTGAGATGGCCCAGGACTACAAGTCCTTACATCCGTAGGACCCACATGATCGATGGAGAGAACCAACTCCTGAAAATTGTCCTCTGACCTCCACAAGTGTGGAGGCATGGTACACACAAACACTAAGTTATATAAATGCAAATTGCATTTAAAAGTCATAATTCTGGCAGCCTACTGATCACTTAAGGGTCTACGCCATGTACTTTACATGTTGTGTACTAAGTGGGGTCTATGCCATGTACTTTATATGCTGTGTACTAAGCGGGTTCTACGCCATGCACTTTACATGTTGTGTACTAAGTGGGGTCTACGTTATGTATTTTATATGTTGTGTACTAAGTGGGGCCTATGCCATGTACTTCACATGTTGTGTCCTAAGTGGGGTCTACGTTATGTATTTTATATGTTGTGTACTAAGTGGGGTCTACGCCATGCACTTTACATGTTGTGTACTAAGTGGGGTCTACGCCATGCACTTTACATGTTGTGTACTAAGTGGGGCCTACGCCATGTACTCCATATGTTGTGTACTAAGTGGCTTTCCCTACAAGGAATGGTCTTCAAATAACAGAGAAAAGTGCAGCATATCCAGAAAACATTTAATTTGTAGTAGAATATATAGCAGCACAACAATTCTAAAAATCATGATTCCAAAGACTAACCTAAGCAAGCCATTTCTACATTTAACAATTTGGGAATTCCCCCAAAGGGCCTGACAGCATTTTCTATTTTATACCACCACGAGCCCCAGACAATTATAACTTCTTTGAGAAAACTAATGGAAATTAGCAATTCTAATCTGAGGCAATATTGGAACGGGAGTCAGGAGACACTTTCTTGAATCCTGAACTTATTTTAAGAATACACAAATTATATTTATAAATATTAGCATATTTCTTCTCCCATTTAAAAAATTATTACAATGAAAAGATATATACAATCCACTTTGGCTGGCTGCCTAAGTGGCACTCAAAATACTGAATTCAGCAGATACAAAGGAACTGAATGTAGCCAGATAATAACAGAAGCAGGGATTTAAGCAAGGCACTTGGTTAGAGGAGTGAAGCCCACCAGAGCACAGTAAACATACTAGAAAGCCCACAGACCTGAGTTCACAACTGAATGCCTAGAAATGAACATCCGATGCCCATTCTATAACAGGGAAGTTGCTAGGCATGGTCCTAAGTGTTCACTAACCTCCTATGTCAGGCATGGTCCTAAGTGTTCACTATCCTCCTAGGCCAGGCAAGGTCCTAAGTGTTCACTAACCTCCTATGCCAGGCATGGTCCTAAGTGTTCACTA